>JAGDYQ010000338.1:0-85000 GCA_021962125.1 Bulinus truncatus
AACACAAATATTTTCATAACAAGGAATAAATGCTTTGAAATGAACTTTGAAACCAGACACAGTTTTATATGAGCTTCAATATTACTGCTTCATTAGAAATTTTTTAAATAGTGATTGTTTTGTTTTCAGGATGATTTATTAATACTGTTTTTTTTTTCAAAGTAATTTTAAAAACCGAATATAAAAAAAATGACATTACAAAATATATTGAAAAAATCTTCTTATCAATTTTCTTTAGTAATTAAAATTTTTGGAATGTATCCCAGCTTTAATTGTTAGTATTTACCTGTAGTTAATTATAAAACACCTAGTACTCTAATTTTTAAATACTAATTTTATTTCAGGAATCTGCAAAAAAGGAATTCCAAGGTGTTGTGGAAGAATTTATTCGAACAGGGGAGGAACTGTTTGGAGAATATGTGTGGGAAAAATATGATATACTAGTTATGCCCCCTTCTTTTCCATATGGAGGAATGGAGAACCCTTGTTTGACTTTTGTGACACCTTGCATTATAGTTGGGGATAAATCCTTAACTGATGTTGTCATCCATGAGATAGTAAGTCTTCTTGGCCAGTTTATGCTCATCACATGTTGGGTTGTTTGTTATAAGCTATTTAAGTCATTGACCCAGTATTTATGTTAAATAAAAAATCATTGCAGACTCACAGTTGGTTTGGTAATTTGGTGACTAATGCTAACTGGAGTGAATTTTGGCTTAATGAAGTGAGTAATTTTTTTTAAACTTTGGTTTGTTTAAGTTGTTTGGTTTGTGAAGGTACAAGAACACTAATAAAGTTTATAAAGCTTAGAAAGTTAAAATTTTGATAATTACCTGAAAAACTAGCACACTTACTAGAGCTTAAAAAAAGCAGTTCATGTTATGTCTTTCTTACCTTATTAATTATAATTTTTTTTTGTGTGGATAATCTTGTTATCTAGTAAAGATATTGGTTGAGTCATTTCTAGTGTGAAGTTATTGCTTTTTTAAACATCTGCAATCCTGGCTAGTACTTTAGGTGTTCTCAGGCTAATAGACCAGAGTCTTATACATACATTTGAGTGCTGTTTACTCCCTAAACTTGACTTAATTCCTTGAACTCCTTACAGAATGAAAGGCTTTAGCAATCGCTCTCCAGCACACTCTGTTTTGGTAGGCCTTTTTCAGTCCCTACTCTCTTACCCCCCATGTTTGGTTTAAACTTTTCGTTTCTTGTTCGCTAGACCTTCTCCAAGTAGTCTTTGGGCGGCCAACCTTCTGTAGCCTTGGGAATTCCACTGAAGAGCCATTTTCGTAATGTCTTCTGGAGGCTTCCTGTGTGGCCAATCCACCTCCATTTTCTTCTGGATACTTGTAGATCTATGGGGGTCTTGGTTTGCCAGCTGCCAGAGATCTTCATTCCTGAATTTATCTAGTCGCCTTATCTTTAGGATATTCCTTAGGCAGACATTTAGGAATGTCTGCAGTTTGTTGGTCAGTGAGTGGGTGACTCTACATGTTTCTGCACCATATAACAGGACTGATTTGACGTTGCTGATGAAATATCCTGGCTAGAGTTTATATTTGGTTGAGAGGAATGATGTTTTTCACACAGGCTTCAGACGAAGGTGACGAAGCCAGAATATTTTAGGCAAGACATGCCTTAGTCTCCCTAAATGAAGAGCTGTTCTAAAGTATGCAAATTCCTGGATTTATTCTGTCTCCAAATTGAATAATTTTGTCATACATTATGATATTTTATGAATAACTATGTCTAAGTAACTTTTCTCATACATTTCTGATACTTCAAACTATGGTTTGAAGTAGGCAAATAATATAAAGTTTTAACATAGTCTTATTTTAATCATATGTACCATCAGACTTTATTGAATATGTTTTAAAATTTTGATGAACATATATTTACTTAATGTATAGTTTTTCATTTAAAATTTTGTTTATTGTTTAATTTTTTAAAAGCGAAAAACAAGAGAACATTTTATTTAACACAGGGGTTTACCATGTTTGGACAACGCAGAATCTCTGAAACTCTCCATGGAAGACAAGCCATGTGTCTTGAAGCTACCACAGGTCAGAGTCTATTTCATCGACACATTGAACATAGTGGAAATGTAAGTAATGGGACATAACAGACATATTAAACATAGTTAGAAATGTTAATTATTTGGTATATTGAACAAATTAGAATTCAAAATCAACATTAAAATATGCTTTTTTTTTGGCAGGAGGAAAGAATAGTCACATGATAAATGCAACTAGCTATACTTGCTTGGTCTATTTTCAGGACCATCCATTGACTAGGCTCAGAGTTATTATTGAAAAAGGTGTTGACCCAGATGACACGTACAATGAGACACCCTACGAGAAAGGTTTTTCTTTTGTTTGCTATTTACAGAGTCTGGTTAATGACACGCACAAATTTGATGAGTTCTTAAAGGCTTACATCCAAAGATATAAGTACCAGGTGTGGTCTATATTTTTTTTTATTGTAGCACTAGCAATTTTTTAATAGGTAGCATGTTATATTTTATAGCTATAAATTCCAGGTATTTATTGCATAGTTTTGTGTCATGAATTAAACAACACGACACTGGTAATTTTTTAAACAGGTTTTTATTTCTTCAATTTCAAGCCCTTGATTTACTTTTTTTTTTCTAGAGTATAGTAGCAGAGGACCTGTTTGAGTTCTTTTTTAATTATTTTCCGGAACTTGAAAAACAGAAAGTTCATGAAAGGTATTTGTTTTACTCTTTAAGTTTATTTAACTCCAGTTATGACTTCACTGCTCACTTCTTTATCCCCACTTCAGCCATAAATAAGTATTACTGCTAGTGCATTATGTAAACCGAAAAATCAAAACACAAATATATGCGTATGTGTCATGGAAAGTTGTCACTTTATTTGCTATTCTGAATCAGTTGTTTCTTGGCAGCCGACTGGGAATCTTGCTGCAATGGGTAACTACCAAAGGAAATTTGTGTCGCCCTGGAGAATCTTTTTGAAGTGGGCCATCAGTTATCATTCATCAGGTTTACTGCCCTATTAACAACAAGTTTGTTTGGATGATAATTCAAAATGAAGTCTTTGATGTGTGCCCATTTGCATTTATTGTTATTAATTCTGGCTGTTGAAACATTCACAAACTTCTCATCATCAGACGACTGCTCCTCTTTTAATGACTTTTTAAAGAGGTTTAAGCATTTATAAGGTCAATCCAAATCCTCTAAATGAAAAGGTGGCTTACTAAGTTTTGTTTGTTTTGTTGCATGTCAAAAATTAAAGAGAACTAAAGTTCTTCATTTCATATGCCTTCTGGCCAGATTTTTTCCTAACATGGTTTGGTTGTGTGTCACTATTGGCTGAGTATCGAAACATTGTGGGCTGTAATTTAAAAAAACAACTATCAAAGCATGTTGAATAAGGAGCAGCTGTATAGCAAAGTCAGCGTTTTTTTTTTGTTGTGTTTATTCATAAATTTGTTGCAGTATATTAGTTGTTTTTTTTTAAATCTAAATTTACATTTGTTTTACAGAGAAGGTTTTGAATTCATCAAGACATGGCTGGAGGGAACTGGACACCCACCATTCAAACCAGATCTTTCTGCATCTGCAGAGCTAACTCAGATAGTAGATAGAGAAATAGATCGTGTCACTGAACCTAATGCTCAGGTAGATATATCTATATATACAAGTTACATATAAAACTTAAATATTCACATGCAGGGTGCTCCCAAAGGGTTATCTTTGATTTCATATGGCCACTAAGTAAAAACTATCTGTAATAATAATTTCTCTATTTTGTCTGGCTGACTTAAAAAGATGCAAATGTGTAACTAGGAATTCTGCTTTTAAAAGTATAATTTTAATGGGGGACAAGAAATACCATTTTTTTAGAATAATGTCCAAAATTGATATATAAAAACAAATTCATTAAATTAAAATTTGTTTAAATAATGGCTTACAAAAAGGGTCTGTGTCATACAAGCTGAATGAATTTCCATAATTCACAATGAATTTCCAAAGTATAAACTTATTATTGTAAACAAAGTACGCTGTTGACATATTTGTCTCTAACACTCTTAAGCTACAAAACTGAAACAATTCATAGCTCGCATGGTGTAATGATGAAAAGCGGTATTGTGATTGATTTTTTTTTTTTGTAATTGCTATTTAAACCTGCCCTAATAAATTTTTTTTTAAAACTGTAAGTTGATCATTTGTTAAAATGATTTCATTATTAATGTTTAAACATTTTATATATACATTTATCTATGAATTTAATTTTACTAAACAAATGAAGCACTGTTAGTGAACTAAATAGGGGCATGTGACAATTTCAATACAAATATTTAACTGATAGACTTTGAGCATGAAACACAAATTTATTACAAATTAGGGACAATATATTTTTTAAAAATTTTGCACAATTTTTTTCAAAAGAATATAAACGGTTTGCAAAATTTTGCAAATTACTGTAAGCATTATACAATTATGACTGTAGACATATGTTTTTTTTTTATATATTTCTTTCCAATAATTTTTTTAAGCAAAACTTCAAAAAAAAATTTACCTCTTGTCATTTTTAACACTAAAATTACAGCATTAAAAATTTTGTTAATTGAAAAAACATAACCCGTTAGCATGTAGATGGGTAAAAATGACTTGCAGATGAGCTGTAAACAAAATTCAAAGCATGTCGGGTTTGCTCACCTTGATCCCAATGGTTTGTTTAGAATGCCTCATAACTGTTCATTCTGCTATTCAAACTGAATGCAAAACATTAATTTGTTTTCTTTGTAATCTCCAGAATAAAGCCCAGGATTTGAGTGGATGGACCACACATCAAATCATGTATTTCCTTGATGGTTTAGCTGCAAGGTCCCCGCTGCCAGATGTTTGCAAGCAAAGAATTTTCTTAGATTATCCGTCATTGAGAAAGTCTCTTAATTCAGAAGTATTATTTTATTTGTCTCTTGTTTGAAATCTGAAGTGTTAAAACTTAACTCATTCACTACTAAACAAAAAGTTTATTCCTAGATACTAAACAAAGGGACATGACTTAAATGTTCTTTAAAAAATATTTTGCCCACTAATAACCATTTAATGATTATAGAAATATTTAGCAAAAATATAATTTTTTGCTGAAATATTTTCTTGTTTCTTACAAAAATATTCTTTTTGCAAGTTAGTCATATCCCCATCTTGTCAGATGTACAGAAAAGCTTAGTACATGGCAATGGATGCAAGCCAAACATAGTATTGATGTCCAGAAATGTCTAAATATCCTCAGAACTCACTGGCTTCAGCTGACTATTTGGACCCTGGGTCTTCTTTGTCCGCTCCTTTTTTTCCCTGTATAACTAATGCTAAGAACAATCTGAAACAGTCAATGCAAAGATTATGAGAAACTTTTTATACTTCATTAAAATACATCATCGTCTGAGTAACTGACATAATGGTGTCAGTTTATACATCGTTGATATTACAGCTGTCATTGTATCTATCTTTTTTATGTAGATAAATCAACAGCTGGCTCATTTTCATCATCTGATTCTAATTAATGAATCAAGATATTTAAAAACCATGTTTAATAATATAATCTAGAACAACCAGAACAATTCCTCAATTTTGACATCCAATGGCGGCCAAACTATTATTGTTGGATCTCACAAAATTCCGGGGGCGGATGGCAGAGTGGTGTAGATACGTGGCTGTCAACCTGAGAGTCCTGGGTTCGATCCTCGGTGGGAACCATGGGGAATTTTTCCAGGTGAAATGTGTTTCAAAGTCGTCCCACAAGTCCACCCAGCTTTAAATGGGTACCTGACTTAAGTTGGGGAAGTAAAGGCGGCTGGGCGTTGTGCTAACCACACAATCCCTTCATATGCAGAGGTTATAGAAACAGATGAATTCTACACTTCTTCTGCCCCGATGGCCCTTTAGGGTTAAGGAATCTTTACTTTACTTACTTTACTTCACAAAATTCCAATTTAAACATAATCTCTAGGATTATGATGGCTATATGTTATATTAAGGCATTGAACTCTCCGACAATTTAAAAAAAAAAAGAAATTCTTCCATAACATAAACGAGGAATTATTTACTTTGCAAATTGTAAAATGTTTCTTGAATAGTGTGCAATATTTTTTGTACTTCTTTTTATGATACAAACTTTAAAAACAGATTATGCAGTCAATTAAAAATATTTTTAAAAATTCTGGCATGTACTAGAAGGTAAAAAAAAATTTGAACTAATGCACATTAATTTACTAAAAGTATGTTTTTAGTTGCACAAGTGTTGATAGAAATCTGGCTTTGAAATCTCCTATGCAGCAATAATTATTTCATCATCCCAGGCCAGTTTGGACTTAGAGTCATCTGTTTTTACATACTTTACAAAAGTAATTTTTTTTCAACTTAGATCAGACAAAGATGGTGTGAAGTTGTCATTAAGAATGAACAGCTGGAGTATAAGGAAGATATCAGGAGTTTTCTTCATAGTCAAGGTATGTTTGACATTAGACCATGATTTTTATCGCCATGTTAGTCACTGCATGTCTTGTGCCTTATTTGTAGTACTTATATGTCATAATCTTTCTTTAGGTAAGCAGAAGTATACTAAACCCATGTATCAGCTGATGATGGAAGGTTCTGAAGACTTCAAAAACTTTGCACTTGAAGTTATCCTTGAGACAGAAAGTTCTTTACATGTCAATGTCAGAGGGTATGTCCGGGAAATTTTGGGTATCAAATCACCCGAGGTTTAATATTCTGTCAGAACAATTTTTTAACAAAGACTTTATATTTTACTAAATCATTTCTTTAAAAAATGGTATCTTTTAATTTGTAGATTTTTCTTATCAAAATAAAAAATAAATTCAGTATATTGTTTTAAAAATTTTTCTCTTTTAATAAACTCATGATTTTTTCTAAAGTAAATAAATGCAGTGCCAATACTCCATTTTATTGTTTATCGCATAGTGTCAAAATTATTGCAACAATTACATATGTACAAGACACTTGATTTATTTTTATTTTTCCTTTTTTTAAAGGCAAAAGTGATTTCTAGCTGGTTTTTTTAAAAGGTTCCACTCATTTAGGTTTCTATGTAGAACAATAAATTTATTTATAGCATATCTGAAGGACATTTTTTTTTTAGTGTTTGTTCTTTTCTGTTAGAAACAAAAAGATTGATTCAAATAATATTACAGTGGTAGGGATATTTTAAAAATTTCTACTGTATATGCATATATATTTTAATAATAATTTTAAAAATTTTATCAGAAGAATAAAGAAAAGGGTACTCAAATAAAAAGATTAAACATATTGCATATCGTTTATTAAATTGGTGTTTCCAAACGCAGTCATAGTTGTGTTATTATGCCGTTGTGTGTGATATTTAAGTGTAGACTATTAAAAAGGAAAAAAACACAAATGGTACCCTTTTTTTAAGTCATTAATAGAGGACTTTTTAATTAATGATGTGTTTTTGGTATGATATATTTTCTGTTGGTAACCACTGCTCATCATACAGAGTAAAATATTTCTTAATTTATATACTTTTAATTTGATTTTTGAACTTTTTTTTCTGTTATGTTTATTTATGATGTTTTTTTTTCTCTGTTATTTATAACACATTTTTTACCTATGTAAAATTCTTATTAAATGAAATATTATTAAAATGATTCAGAGATAACTCAGTGTCTATGACTATGTTCACACTCTACTCTGGGCTTTTATAATGCAGTCATTGTAACCACTGGAACATGTAGACTGGTTTAAAAAGCATGTCATTAGTCTGCAATAAATTAAACAAGGGTAATTACTCCTACCACATCATTCCAAGCCAAATGTCACATGTTGACATTAATAGGTTTATTTAATCGTTCAACATTGTTCAGGAAACAGTGAGTAGTTGCTGTAGTTGAATGTTCACTCACATGGTTTTTTACTTTATATATATATATACATACACATGTACATATAAATATGCAGTTACATGTTAAATCAATGTTGACCTGAATGTTTGTTATTTGTTAGCTACACTTAATAATTGTAATTTTAAAATGCCTCTTTAGATTTGTATTACCATTCAACTATTCAATTTTCATACACTTCAATTGTTGAAATAGATATATGAAGCCGTGTCCTATTTTTTATCATTCAAAAATTTATTTCCACTTTGTCATTATTTACTTCTAGGTTGACCAATAAGATTTTATCGAATAGCCCAAATTAAAACAATCTATGTCAGTAACTAATAGGTAAATATAGTGGTTATGTTTTTTTTAAAGAGCTGGGTTTCTCATCCTAGGAAAGTGATTGTGAACCTATGACACCGTGTGCCACACTCCGCACGGAGATCCTCATCAGTTGGTGTGTGACTAACATATCACTTCCTTCAATTTTAATTGGCATGTTGGCACTTTGCTATAAATAAGTGTTTTTTTTGTTGAATTTTGGGCACACTTCTCCATAAAGGTTTACTACCACTGGCCTATGTCAAGGGTATATTACATAATAAAAAAAAGTATATTGTTAAAATTCAGAGCACAGGGGTAGGCCTATATTTTGCATATGCATACCAGTGGAGTCTATATGTATCTCATGTCAATAGATTGTGTCAGGGAGTCTATGTGCATCTCCTGTCAATAGATTGTGTCAGGAAGTCTATGTGCATCTCCTGTCAATAGATTGTGTCAGGGAGTCTATGTGCATCTCCTGTCAAACGATTGTGTCAGGGAGTCTATGTGCATCTCCTGTCAATAGATTGTGTCAGGGAGTCTATGTGCATCTCATGTCAATAGATTGTGTCAGGGAGTGTATGTGCATCTCATGTCAATAGATTGTGTCAGGGAGTCTATGTGCATCTCCTGTCAATAGATTGTGTCAGGGAGTCTATGTGCATCTCCTGTCAATAGATTGTGTCAGGGAGTCTATGTGCATCTCCTGTCAATAGATTGTGTCAGGGAGTCTATGTGCATCTCCTGTCAATAGATTGTGTCAGGGAGTTAGTTTATGTGCATCTCCTGTCAATAGATTGTGTCAGGGAATTTATGTGCATCTCCTGTCAATAGATTGTGTCAGGGAGTCTATGTGCATCTCCTGTCAATAGATTGTGTCAGGGAGTCTATGTGCATCTCCTGTCAATAGATTGTGTCAGGGAGTCTATGTGCATCTCCTGTCAATAGATTGTGTCAGGGACTTTATGTGCATCTCCTATCAATAGATTGTGTCAGGGAGTTTATGTGCATCTCCTGTCAATTGATTGTGTCAGGGAGTTTATGTGCATCTTCTGTCAATAGATTGTGTCAGGGAGTTTATGTGCATCTCCTGTCAATAGATTGTGTCAGGGAGTTTATGTGCATCTCCTGTCAATAGATTGTGTCCATTCAACAGATTTGTGTTTTCTAGCAATAGTTATGTAAATGTGTCAGAGAATCCGTGTGTGTTTCCTTTCAATACATTTGTCTTTCATGCCGATAGATGTGTATGAGTTTGTGTCATTGTGTATCATCTGTCAATAGTACATGTATTCTGTATTTTAACGAAACGGCAGGAATCGAGAATTGATGTTAAGGAAGAATCGGAATAGATTAGCATCGTTGAGCTAAACAGTAAACGTATTTTAAATTTTACCCCCCCCCCCCCCTTACACACACAGAAATCACCATTGATACAGAAAATAAACACATTTGAATAAGCGAATCATTTTTTATTTAATATTTGCTACACCTTTATTGCTAATAAAATTTATGAACAAAAAGTGAAAATCAAAACAAACTAGTTCAAGGGAAACTATTATCATAAACAAATAAATAAAACATGGGCGCATATCTAGAATACCCACTGCATTCCTTTACTTCGCATTTCTTTATTAATTTTTCAATGAACTGAGTTCTAAATATTTGGAAGTTTTGATTTTGTCGATAATGACAATTCCCGATGACGTCCACGCCTTAATTTGGTTTAGTCATCAAAATTTCTGTATAATGTTTGTATCACTTTTGCATTCTAGTACATTTTGATTTAGAACCGTGAGACAATCAAAATGAATTAAATCTTATATAAGTAGTAATGGTAAGGTTGTTGTCTGTACCATATAGCACATGGTAGATAGTCAAAGTCTTATTTTAATATTCACTATTACAAATAAAGATTGGAACAAATTTTAAATGAAAGAAAGAAGAGTTTAACTAAACATAAAATTACATACAAAATATTTTATGTTTTACTCGACTAATCACTTAGACATGAACCGTTCGACTTGCAATATGTTCCTGTCGAACAATCACAGGGGTATGTAGTGACGGTTCCATCAGATGTACGGCAAACTTCATTAGCATTACAAGTTCTCTGAAAAAGATGACGTTATCAGTTTATGTGCTTATATTTAGAATAGGAAAAAAAATTAAGCTCATATTCCCCCCCCCCCCAAACAAATGTGATATTTCGTTGGTGTGTGATTATATTCTGTGGTTTGTTAACAAGCAGATCATTTAAACTCCATCAACTGTGGCTAGTGATTATTTTCAGCCACACCCACTTTTATTTTCTAAGAAAGATAAACTAACTACAGCCCCGTAGCGTGAAAATTCTACAGCAGGGGCCATGCATTCTACAATAGGGGCCAGGCATTCTACAGCAGGGGCCAGGCAATAGAAAGGGGGGGCAGGAAATAAATTTTACTAAGTAGAGCAAACAAGCAGAGGCGGCCAGACAAAACACAGGGCCCCCCGCCCCCCCCCCCCCGCACGCTACGGGCCTGACTAACTAATATGTAAAAAAATCATCTTCCTTAGTAGAAATGTGAACTTGTGTATTTATCTATTCTAGGTATTGGTTTGTTTACACATTTTATACGACTGAACCCACAGTGTTCGAATGTGCAAAAAATGTACCTTGATGATATACAGGCTTTTACATCTTCTTTAAAAAATATTTAAACTTAATATTTAAATCGATTAAAAGCAATTGAAGTCGTTTTGAAAATGAAATCGATTACCAATTTTTGTCGGCCATTATTTCAACTCATTTAACTGATCTTGTGCGGGAACGTTTTAAACATGGTGTGCTATAAATAATTTAATGGAAAGAAGTTGGGGGAAAATCGAATTTGACATGCAACATAGCTCGATTTTTAGTTTGAACGATTTAAATGTTAAAAAAATAAACAAATCTCCTTAAACAAATTTTTAAAAAATGTTAAATTAAAACGAATGCAATAGTTTTGGTGTGTGCGATGTCCCGGCAAGAATGAAATGCAGTGGCGTAGTGAGCAATGGGGAATTATGCCCCGGGCTCTACTCACACATGGTAGGGCCTATATTTTATAAAAAAAAATATTATATAGCTAAAAAAGGTATTTCGCCCCGTTCTATACTGGCATCTAGAAGTCGAAAGTATTAGCTCACAGGTGGAACGTGTTAATGCCTGAATCAATTTTGTTTTATAGATTAAATAAAACATTAACAGTTTTTGACAGGCCTTATTTTATCGTAAAAAAAAACCTATGAATATGGCACCACTAATATATGTAATACCCGGCCCCTCTGCTATTGCATGGCCCCTGCTGTAGAATGCTTGGCCCCTGCTGTAGAATTTTTCCCGCTACGGGGCTGGTCAGTGCCCAGTAACTGATTCTATACTATATATCACGCATACAATGATAGTTACGTCTCACCGTGCCAGAGATCTAAAGTGACTGCCCAAAGGTTCTATCAAAACAACTTCCCCAGTTCACATGTCCACTCGTTTGCCACTCGTTTGCCACACAGATTCTTTCACAAGTCACCACTTATCCCCTGACCATTTGACAGGCTTGCCCATGGGAATGGGATTCCCACGGGATACGTCCCATGGGATAGGACAGGATGGTACAGCACCCTCTTGTATTTTCCATGTCCCATGGGATACGGCTTAGGACAGAGTAGCCGCGTCATAGCGACTTGATGTGCACCTGAGCTAACCCAAATTTATTAATTTTTAAAGCTTTTAATCTTTCTTTTTCATTTAAATATGTATTGCGTAATCTGTTCTTTATCTTGTGGTGGGACACCGGATAGCAGGTAATAAATAAATAAATACACATAACCTTTTATCATATAAGATGGTTCATTTGCATTTTGGTGCATCACGCCCAAAGATGTGGTATAAATAACTAGATGGAGCGCAAGCTATTAACACCAATAGTACGGCCTGATTTTAAGAGATGGGCGGAGATTACATATAAATTTGCCATGCGTAGCTGAAGCAATACACATTTATGCATAATTTGTTTACCGCTTGCGTGTAGCGGAGGCACAACCGTAACGCCAGTAATTAGACTGTAAACCATTGTTGTAGTTGATGATTGGTGTCGTTGGCGACTTCATGGGATTTCATGGGAATCCCATGGGACGGGACATACATAAATTACCATGGGATGGGATAGGACGGGACAGAAGCCTGCCATTTGAACCTGGATCAGTCAAGCATACCTCTATACCAGTGGTGTCGCATACCTCTATACTAGTGGTGGCGAACCTTTTATGGGCCGCGTGCCCAAGGATACCTCTATACCAATGGTGTCGCACACCTCTACCAGTAGTGACGCATACCTCTGTACCAGTGGTGGCGCATACCTCTGTACCAGTGGTGGCGCATACCTCTATACCAGTAGTGGCGAACCTTATTTATAGCAAAGTGCCTAAACTCCAATTAAAATTCAAGGAAGTATGATATTTTTGTAGCGTGCCGACAGATGAGGCTCTGCGCGCCAAGTGTGTCACGCGTGCCATAGGTTCGCCACCACTGCTCTATACAAACACAGTCACTCTGGCTTGTTTAATTAATGAAAATATCAAACAGACAACCAACCTTATGAGCGGCACATATATAATTGGTCATAGTGCCGTTAGCTGAGGCGTGGAACATGGGATCTGAAGTTGAACATCTACAGTTGTAGTGATTTAGGTTGGTATAGAATGGTTTTGGTTTCAAGGTCCAAGCCTGGTGAAGAACAAAAAATACTGCATGTTACAAATGAAATCAATCCAGGTAAAGAAATGGGAATGGTAAATGAATAATACAAATAAAATCAATGAAGTTAAGGCATCAAATCTATACATAATCATGACATGAATGGTGAAGCAATTACACAGGATTTCATTGGTCAAAAGAAGCGGAAATAAGGATTACTTACCGTTTGACCAGGTGTACAGCTTGGTTTCGATGGTAATTCGTCACAAAACATGTAGTTGGTTAAATCATAGGACACTGTAAAATAGAATATCTTTATCTATATAAGTGAGTGTCTCTTTCCCTGAGTGTGTTTGAAAACTATCTATCTAATATTTCTAATTCTAATTAATGGACAATTATCAATCGAATTTTTGCATTTAGGTAGAAATTAAGTGCAAACATTATGATGCCGTATATCTCTAATAATTATGGTAATAAAAGTGAATACATGTATAATAATACATTTATTAAGCGCATATAGCTTAATACTTTTACATTCTCCCCCACCCCACCCCCACTTCAAAAATATTTACTACTGTGTGACGGGGGACACATCATTTCCTTAAACTCCCCCACCCTCCATATTAGTTCTAAGTATTATCTGTCAAAACAATCATTGAATTAGAAGAGCTGGTAATCTCTGGGCTTAATTATTAGTCTGGGAAAATATTTTTTTTTAATTACGGATACAATGTATAATGACATGAGCAAAAACATCTCTATAAATAGTCAGGTATTGTTCCTAAGGGCCCATGTAACGGTGCATCTGGGCCAACTAATATATTAACTATATACTAAATATACATATATCTATATACATGGGCGTCGCTAGGAATTTTTCCGGGGGGGGGCAAAAATTTTCCAGGGGGGGCAAATAACAACTTTATGACATTTTTTTTAAATGTAAGGGGGGGGGGGAAGCAAATGCTCCCCTCTTATATGACATTTTTTTCAAAATGTGGTGGGAAGACAAATGCCACCCCCTTGCCCCCCCCCCCCATGAATACGCCCATGTCTATATACATCATCGTCTAACCTATGCGTACGTTCGACAGATCTACACACCGTGCGGTGTAAAGTATGCTCATGGCGATAAAAGCCGCATGTCTTTACGTTAACCGTACGGGTTGAAAGCTTACATCGCTAAAAAAAAAGTCTGAGTTCTACGTCACACCTTTGCGGAGTTAAAAAAAAAAACAGTGCGTGTCATCGACCGTCTCTATAAAAATATCTGGGGAATTCCAAAATTATATAAAAAGAGACAATGTATGTCAAATGAGAGTATGTTTGGTGCGCATTTTGTTCATCAAAGGAATCTTTCTTGAATAAAAATGAAATGCTGCGGAATTCTAAACACAACAAGGATTTCTTATTAATGAATTAAGATTTTTAAATGATATTGAGTAGTGTGCGCAAATTATGTTTAATAGTCGGGGGTTGTTTTTGTTAAGCTTCTGTACCCATAATGAGGATTATTTTCTTTGGGTATGAATTATATAAAAAGCTATTTTTTGTACATATACTGATTGTTAACGCGCTCAAATATATATTACCGAGTTTGTTGGGAAAGGTGTGGGAATAAACCAAATGATTGCAGAAAGGGGGGGGGGGGGTCAAGCAGAAGATTCAAGTTGCAACACCGCTAATTTTTTAACCTCACGTCTCCCTTTTTTTTAAAATACGTCACGTTAAACATGATAAATTATAAAAGTATATAAAAAAAAAGAACTGTTGGAATGGGGGTGTAGGGTTGGGAAAGGAGTGTTTAACGGGGTGGGGGAGAGATAGGGAGATGTGTCACGTGGTATTGTTAACAGGATGAACATGCAGTTATACTAAATGCCCCTTTTTGTAATTTTGTACATTGAGACCCACTGCGATTCGGGCATGTCTTGAGTGGAAGGGGGGTGGCGGGCGGGGAAGGGAGGTAAGGATGGGTGTGGGGCTGAGTGAAAGAGAATTGATACATTATAAAAAAAATAACTATTGAGAAAGAGTCCTTTAAAATATTATGAATGAATTAAGATTAGTCAATGATATGGTCTTGTGAGCGCATCACCATTTTCAACTCCAACTGCGCGCCAAATAGCCGGTCTATCCATCCATCCATCCATCCATCCATCCATCTATCCATCTATCCATCTATCCATCTATCTATCTATCTATCTATCTATCTATCTATCTATCTATCTATCTATCTATCTATCTATCTATCTATCTATCTATCTATCTATCTATCTATCTATCTATCTATCTATCTATCTATCTATCTATCTATCTATCTATCACATTTTTTAATAAAAATGGGGGCCAAATAATAGATTATATAATAAAAATAGAGGAGTGGTCCAGTGGGGGTTTCGTCCGCTGAGGGTTTTGTCCGCTGGAGGTTTTGTCCGCTGGGGGGTTTTGTCCGTGGGGGTTTTGTCCGCTGGGGGGTTTTGTCCGCTGGGGGTTTTGTCCGGATACCACTAAACACATGTGGTCTTTTCGGGCTAGAAATGTATGTATTAATGCAGAGGAAACCATTAAAACTACTTGCACTTAAAATAAACTGCTATTTGTTACTTTACTTAAGAGTCGATTGTGCGTTTCTTGTGCTGTGTGCGTCCTATGGAACTACAATGCTGGGTAAAATGTACATTCATGCCAGAAACTCAGTATATGATCATATTTACCCCCTCCCCCCTACTGTATTAAAAATATGAATCTACCAACTCTTTCCAATGTATAATAATAGACCAATACCTCTTTGGGGAAGAAGGAAAGAGTTGTTCGAATTCCTTGCCGTTTATTGTTGTAGGTTTTGAAGCTAATGATGACAACTCCCCAAATTCTGATAAATGATGGCCGATATGAGCAGGGCCATGCCGTTAAATTAATTTCATATTGAAATTTTGATGAACTAAAAATAAAATTGAAAATCGTTTTCGCTTACCATCGGACCTCGTTCTGATAGTAAGAACGTATTGCGGTCTTCTCCAACCGCTCCGGCACTTTTTCCATTTCGGGCATTCACAGTTGTTTTTCCATTCTGTCTCATTTGTGCCATCGGCGTATATAAATTTGGTTTGGTATTTACATGGTATTTGCGAATCACACTCCTAAGATAAACCAAACAATCTTACATTAGTTGACCCCATTGTAACTGACGCAACATTTTATTAAAAATCACAATATATATATATATATATATATATTAGGGCTGCTGATTAAACTGCGTTAATTTGCGATTAACGCGTCAAAAAAAATTTGCGATTAAAATTTTTAACGCAACACCTAAATGCGTTAATTTGACCAAAGTATTACAAGTTCAAGAAATCGATAAATAACAGTATTTCACTCAACAAATTTGAAGTTAAGGTTTGTTCACTTATTAAGTAGATCTATCACCCCACCCTGTCGCAATCCGCATACACCCTCTACCTCAGAAATGTCGACAAAATCCCCACTTGTAATATAAATGAAGATGTTTTTGTTATATAGCCCTTCGACAAGTAAACCTCCTGCTCCATTCCCGGTCGATGTAAAAAGAGAAAAGTTTCATTCACTAGTTTACATTATATACTGTAGTGTATTATTGAAGTCAACTTGAAGGTAAAAAAAAAAATTAAGTGTATAATGAGCCAGGTTAAAACTAGATCAAAATAACAAGATGCTGGACATTTTGTATCATCAATTTTCGCGCAAATTTTTTATAGCATTTTGATAATACAGCATTAGGCCGGTCACGTTTGCAACAGCTGCTCTAATAGTTTCATATACATGACACCTGTCAATCAAGGTCTAGAGTGTACACGAGACAGTGGTTGTATTTTCAGAATTATTGTGACACTGAGCTAAATTTAATATTTTATATCGGGCTATTTTTTTAACTGCAATTAAAGCGTAATTAATGCGTTAAACATATGCGATTACATTTTTAACGCAAACACCTAAATGCGTTAAATTTTAGCCAAATGTTGTCATTTCAGTAATCAGTAAATAATCCAATTCTATAACCATAACTAGATCAGACAAGATTTAAAAAAAAAAATCCACCGAATACAGAAACTGTCACGCTTACATAAAATCATAGCAGCCACATGACCTTGAAACAATAGGATTGTCTTTTCTTAATAATAATTATGACACTCAATAATACCATTAGTGAACATCTGGTTGATTGACAGGTGCCATGATTTGGAAAAATGGGACAGAGGGAGGTACGGTACGGTTGGTAGTAACGTCATCTTTGTGGGGAGAGAAGCTGCTAAGAGTGTCAAAAATCTAACAGGGTGAGAAAGGGGGGGGATAAAAAAACCGCGTTAATAATAAGTGAGTAAGTACTTTCTGGCTATACTATTATTTTATGAAGGAAAATGCACATATGAGATATGAATGACGTGTGTATTTTGCTTTGGGATGGGAAGTGAAGGGGGTAAGTACGGTAGTGGAGGGTTGGGTAAACAAGACATACGTGGGGGCAAAGTGTAGCAAAATATGACAGGGATAGAGAGTAGAGAGGTTGAAATATGTCATTATCTCGGAACCTACGCTACGAGAAAAACACTTGTTTGGCATGGTTGTTGATTAAAAAAAAATAACTCGCATCACTTGACGTGATTGATACATGTCAATAAACTGGCCTCAATAACTAATTCAACAGACATTAGTGCTGATGCTTAATAAATCTGTTACAATTAATTATACCTCTTTCGTAAATTAAGCTGAATTGCTTATTATACCAATTTTATGCTATGATATTCTAACTTACATGTTTGAATAGAAACAAAATGTGTTATATTGTGTCGATTAAAAAGTGCGTTAATTTGCGATTAAAATTTTAATCATGCGTTAATTGCGATCAGTTTTTTTAATCGAACAGCAACTCTAATAAATACATATCTCACATATAAGCTCCCGCATATTCCCATAAGTTCCCATATATTCCCATTCTCTCCCTCTCTCCCTCCACTTAT
Organism: Bulinus truncatus; assembly: GCA_021962125.1. Taxonomy (NCBI): domain Eukaryota; kingdom Metazoa; phylum Mollusca; class Gastropoda; family Planorbidae; genus Bulinus; species Bulinus truncatus. The sequence goes on from JAGDYQ010000338.1 coordinate 17,959, forward strand.
GCATGGCAGTAGATAATTATATAGCAGAAAATTGAAACGAAGCTTTTTGTCCGTTTCAAAAATTGAAAAATAGGAGTAGAATTTACTGATGCGTAAAAATTTGACCTTACGTGGTTGAAAATAAACACAAAGCCTATAGTCCCAATCGCCAAATAATAAGCAGGGGTAGAATCAATTGGCACATTCACATAAGCTCCCACTTATTCCCATAAGCTCCTACATATTCCCATAAGCTCCCAAATATTTACATAAGCTTCTTATATCCCCATAAGCTCCTACATATTCCCATAAGCTCCTACATATTCCAATAAGCTCCTAATATTCCCATAAGCTCCTACATATTCCCATAAGCTCCTACATATTCCCATAAGCTCCTAATATCCCCATAAAATCCTACATATTCCCAGAAGCTCCTACATATTCCCATAAGCTTCTAAATATTCCCATTCTCTCTATCTCCCTTTCTCCTTATTTTACTCTCTCTCTCTCTCTCTCTCTCTCTCTCTCTCTCTCTCTATTTATATTTATTTATATATTTATTTATATCTCACATATTTCCATCAGCTCCTGCATATTCCTATAAGCTCCCGCATATTCCCATAAGTTCCCATATATTCACATTCTCTCCCCCCCCCCTCTCTCTCTCCTTATCTCTCTTTTTCGATAATTGAAATAGAGTTGAATCCACTTATGCATGGCAGTAAATCATTGTATAGTAGAAAATTGAAACGAAGCTTATAGTCCGTTTCAAAAATTGAAAAATAGGAGTAGAATTTACTGATGCGTAAAAATTTGACCTTACGTGGTTTAAAAAAAAAACACAAAGCCTATAGTCCCATTCGCCAAATACTAAACAGTGGTAGAATCAATTGGCAGATATTCCCATAAGCTCCCACTTATTCCCATAAGCTCCTTCAAATTCCCATAAGCTCCTAATATTCCCATAAGCTCCTACATATTCCCGTAAGCTCCTTCATATTCCCATAAGCTCCTACATATTCCCATAAGCTCCTAATATTCCCATAAGCTCCTACATATTCCCATAAGCTCCTACATATTCCCAAAAGCTCCTACTATTCCCAAAAGCTCCTACATATTCCCAGAAGCTCCTACATATTCCCATAAGCTTCTAAATATTTCAATTCTCTCTCTCCCTTTCTCCTTATTTCGCGCTCTCTCTCTCCTTCTCTCTCACTCTCTCTATTTATATTTATTTATATATTTATTTATATCTCAGATATTCCCATCAGCTCCTGCATATTCCCATAAGCTCCCGCATATTCACATATGCTCCCGCATATTCCCATAAGTTCCCATATATTCCCATTCTCTCATTCTCTCTCAATCTCTCTTTCTCTCTCTCTCTCTCTCTCTCCTTATCTCTCTTTTTCGATGATTAACAAAAGAGCTAAATCTACTTATGTATGGCAGTTGATCATTGTATAGCAGAAAATTGAAACGAAGCCTATAGTCCGTTTCAAATATTGAAAAATAGGAGTAGAATTTACTGATGCGTAAAAATTTGACCTTACGTGTTTGAAAATAAACACAAAGCCTATAGTCCAATTCGCCAAATACTAAACAGGGGTAGAATCAATTGGCACATATACCCATAAGCTCTCACTTATTCCCATAAGCTCCCACAGATTCCCATAAGCTCCCACAGATTCCCATAAGCTCCTTCAAATTACCATAAGCTCCTAATATTCCCATAAGCTTCTTATATCCCCAATAGCTCCTTCATATTCCCATAAGCTTCTAGATATTTCCATAAGCTCCTACATATTCCCATAAGCTCCTAATATTCCCATAAGCTCCCACATATTCCCACAAGCTCCTATATATTCCCATAAGCTCCCAAATATTCGCATTCTCTCCTTCTCTTTCTCCTTATTTCGCTCTCTCTCTCTCTCTATCTGTTTCTCTCTCTCACTCTCTCTATATATATATATATATATATATATATATATATATATATATATAAATATATATATATATATATGTATATATATATAAATATATATATATATATCACATATTCACATAAGCTCCCGCATATTACCATAAGATCTCACATATTCCCGTAAGCTCCCAAATATTCACATAAGCTCCCACATATTCCTATAAGCTCCAACATATTCCAATAAGCTCCTACATATTCCTATAAGCTCCTACATATTCCCATAAGCTCCCACATATTCCCATAAGCTCCTACATATTCCCATAATCTCCCAAAAATTCCTATTTGCTCCCACATATTCCCTTAAGCTTCTAATACTCCCATAAGGTCCTACATATTCCCATAAGCTCCCACATATTCCCACAAGCTCCTATATATTCCCATAAGCTCCCAAATATTCGCATTCTCTCTCTCTTTCTCCTTATTTCGCTCTCTCTCTCTCTCTCTCCTTCTGTTTCTCTCTCTCTCTCTCACTCTCTGTATATATATATATATATATATATATATATATATGTATATATATATATATATATATATATATATATATAAACATGGACGTATTCATGGGGGGGGGGGCAAAGGGGCATTGCCCCCCCCCATTTTGAAAAAATGTCATATATGAGGGGGGGGGACATTTGCTCCCCCCTCCCCTTACATTTAAAAAAAATGTCATAAAGTTGTTATTTGCCCCCCCCGGAAAACTTTTGCCCCCCTGAAAAATTCCTAGCGACGCCCATGCATATAATACTGCGTGTAACACTCCATTGGGCTCTGTAACACGGCTCTCCCAATCGCAACGGCCGAGGCATCTGTGGCCAAAAAGAATTGTTTACTTATGTCAGGTAACTTTTATATGGGCCACTGAGGGAAGGCAGTTTTATAAATCTCCAGGACCAGATGATTTTGTTTGGCTCTCCCTTTTTAGTTAGATTAGCCAGAGGTTCCATTATATGAGCGAAATTCGGCAATATCCTCTGCCGATGCTGCAGGGAAGTGGAGGAAACCGTAGAACATGTGCTTTTCGAATGCCCCGGGCTGGCGGACCACAGGGTGGTCCAGTCCGGAAGCTTGCCGGCCATCGGGCTTTATGGCAGTCTCCAGATGTTGAGAGACACAGCAAGTTTGATCTCACGGGATCTAATATTAATCAGCCCACAGTAATCACTGAGAGAGTTCAGAGAGAGAGAGAGAGAGAGAGAGAGAGAGAGAGAGAGAGCACTTGACAACGCTTTTAGATCAATAGGTAAAAATATTCATGAAGCGTTTTGTCATGTATGACATATCATTACCACAACCAGTGCCGGCCTTAGACATTTTTGTGATATAGGCAAGGACAAAAATGCCGCCCTTTTTAGTTTCATTTTTGTAAGAAAACTCTATAAATGTTATTTATTTTGAAGTAAATCCAAATTATGAAAATAAAATATGACATATTTATAGTTTTATTACTTGTCTTCATTCTTCAAAACAAATTTTTAAAATTTAGTAACTTTATAAAAGTTAAAGAGTTTTAAGTTTACGTAGTGTATTTTAGGAAGTTTTTTTTTTTTGCTAAGTTAAAAAAGTGATGAAAAATAAAAAAAATGAAATGTCATGTTTATTAAGCATTAAACAGATTGAAGAGAATTCAAGAAAAATATGCTTTTCTAGCTTTTGCAGAAGCAAACTCGTCAATTACTTCGGTCAGATCCAAATCTTCTGCAATCGTAGTCAAAGTGTCTCTTTCTTACTCGAGATCTTATTTGTATTTCCGTAGGGAAATTGCACTCAATACCAAATTCTTCAGCCAATGATTTAGCTGTTGTAATTGCTTTGGCAAAACCTTCATCTGTTCTATAATTCTGGAGCATAGTTTTAGTGGCATTCAATTGTTGAATTGATTTCTTTAAATCAAGATCTCTTTCTTGAAATGTTTTTCTAGATATATTGATCTCAGATAAAACATCATACCAAATCACTAAAGAACAAATAATCTTGAAATCAAGCATTTTTTGTGCAATTCCCTTAGCTTCTGCACGGAACTGGATTCCACGTGGTCCAGAAAGTGAAATGTCATCAGCAATTGAAACGAGTGCATCGTAAATTTCAACTGTTTGGTATCGAATTACCTTCACAGCATTAACTCGACTTTCCCAGTTAAACCTGCTGCCTCTTTGTTTTTGGACATATTCTAACAATACATTCCAGCGATGTGTTGGTGCAGAAAAAAAGGTGTATACATTTTGAATTACCTCAAAAAACCTTACAGCTTCCAAACAACAGTTAACGTCATCATTTACCACCGAATTCAACGAATGCACATTGCATGGGACATAAAAGGCTCTTTGATTTAGCTCTTTAACTCTTGCTTGGACACCATTCCCCGCATGTTCGCTCCGTTATCGTAGCATTGTCCTCTCATATCATATAGACAAATGCCCGAATCTGATAGTTCTTTAAGTAAAACTTCCACCATACTTGCACCTGTAGATTTTTCAAGTTCTACGAATCCAATGAAGTGTTCATTGATAGAAACTTCTGAAGGTTTGTCATTTGTCGATTCATTTGCTGTAACAAATCTAACAATTATTGTCATCTGTTCTTTGTGACTGGCGTCTGGAACTATAGCGTAATATTTTGCATTTTTTAGATCATTTATCACTGTCTGTTTTACCTTCTTACTCATCAGTTGAATGATCTCATTCTGAATATTTTTTTCCTAAATAATGGTCATGAATTTCATCTGATTTTATACGTCTTATATGTTCTTTCATTACCGATCAAAGTCAGCAATAACTTTAACAAATTTCAAAAAGTTTCCATGAAGAGGTGTATATGACCGATCAGACTGCCCTCTCAGGGGTAAATTTTGAACTCCATGTACTCTGACCAAAGATATTATTCTTTCTAATACATCACTCCAGTGTTTCGCTTCACGATTTATAAGGTGCTGCTTCACGTCATCAATAGTTTTATTATTTGTTATCCTCATTTTTAGTTCTTTCCAATCATGATAACTGGTTAAATGATCTGGAGATTTTTCATGATGCAATATTATACTTGACATATTTTTCCAGTCACAACTGCCATGTGTTGCTAAGGCAGATTTACTCCTGTTATATATTCTGCAGCAAAAACAAAATACCTTATCTACTGACGTAAAATGCATCAACCATTTCTCCGTTAGCCAGTTTGCGTGTATAGTGGTAATAAGAAAATTGTCTCCCACTTCCATCTTTTGGATAACTAGACTTAAATTTGATCTGCTTTGGATCATGGTGAATAAGAAAACAACGAATAGTATCACTTATATTTGGCCATTTAGCAGGATCATCCATGATATCTGAATCTAACTTTGTTAAATGCAAAATAAGTAAATAATTTTGAAAATAGTGATGTCATAATAGTGATGAAATAAATTAAGATAGATCGTTAATACACGTGACTTATTTGTTGTCGCCATTCTAAGCAATTTTGTGCTTTTATTTAATTCTCAAATGTATTCATTTTATTTATAATACTTTTCATTTTATTTTATTTTGCTGGAATTTGCCGCTCCTTGAAATAATGCCGCTCTAGGCAGCTGCCTATATCGCCTATACCTAAAGCCGGCACTGACCACAGCATGAATATCTAGGGCCCCTGACAACTGGAAGCCACTTCCGGTTTTGCTTTAAAAAAAATGAGATGCAGCAAGGGAAAAAAATAACATAAAACTGCACAAACATTGTGTAGAACTGTAATATAAAACCGCACAAGCATTGTGTAGAACTGTAATATAAAACTGCACAAAACATTGTCTAGAACTATAATATAAAACTGCACAAACATTGTCTAGAAAAATTGACGTACAGAATTGAACGATTTTGGTTTTGTTTTTGTTGTGGAGTTCATTTAATGCCGTTCTAACAATTACAAATTTTGTCACCCTGATATTGAATAAAAAATTAAATAACTTGTTATTAATTAAATAGGAAAATCTTCAAATCACAAATCACCTCCCTTTGAAGCATTTCAAACGAGTATTAATCGGAACCTAAACTGTTTGAGCTTTCAGGCGTTCGCATACTGAGAATGAGGCGGCATTTTAAAAAAATCTGTCCAGGGGAACATTTACGTTATTTACACCCCAATAAACGTAAATAGATTTACAGAGAGAAGCATTGTGTAGAAACACTAACGAATTGATTCATGATAAGAAAAAGTCCATTTTTTAGACACTGTTAGACATACTTATAAGTTATAATTATCATAATAATGAACACAATTTAAGAAACTTACAAATAACCATCCTTTCACAATAGCTAAAGGGAGAAACAAGCATATTGAAAAGATCATGTCTCAGCGAATTTACTATAACTAGAAGACAATTCCTACGTACAGAGTAAACTTAATCGAGTATACAGCTTCTACGTGAGCTATGGCTAGTACAGAGTAGTCAACACACGATCATACCTAGTTCACAGTGGAGAGTCCAATAAAAGACAAATAACAATGTACCCCCACACACAGTAGCGTAGTGAGGGGGGGGGGGCAAAGGGGTCATCATGCCCCAGTCGCTACTCGCAAAGGGGTCATCATGCCCCAGTCGCTACTCGCAAAGGGGCGCTAAATGGTATATTTTACATAGAACATTTGATGGTTTTAAAATGGGAGAGAGGGGGGCTAAAAAGGTCAGGCTATGTGTTCCGGGCGCGAGTTAAGCTCGCTACGCCACTGTCTCCCCCCCCCCCAATCCCCGTCTCGAGTAAAACACCTGTTCACATACTTTAGATTTCTTGTAATAAACATTTCAGATACCACCAACTATAGGGGTACGCAGCGACACATAATTTTAGTTTTAAATAATTAACAGTTTGAATAGGGACGCCAGTTACAGCGTGACATCACTAGACCACGTATGTCCGCAGGTACCCCTCACAGGTTTGTCCGCAGGTACCCCTCACAGGTATGTCCGCAGGTACCCTACCCCTCACACGTATGTCCGCAGGTACCCCTCACACGTATGTCCGCAGATACCTCTCACACGTATGTCCGCAGATACCCCTCATAGGTATGTCCGCAGGTACCCCTCATAGGTATGTCCGCAGGTACCCTTAAAGGTATGTCCGCAGGTACCCCTCACCGGTATGTCCGCAGGTACCCCTCACACGTATGTCCACAGGTACCCCTCACACGTATGTCCGCAGGTACCCCTCACACGTATGTCCACAGGTACCCCTCACACGTATGTCCGCAGGTACCCCTCACACGCATGTCCGCAGGTACCCCTCACAGGTAAGTTCGCGAGAAAATGTACTTATTTTCAAAATGGAATGTGTCCACCTTTCTAATGCGATACTTGGTTTAGTGATGAGTCACGCAGCAAACTTGCGAGCTACTCTAAACTCTTGGTCGTTTTAAACGAAAATTATATGTCGCTGTGTACCCTTACATAACCTTTTCCATACCCTATGGGGTACGCGCACTGCCTGTTGAGAACCACAGACTCAACCTGTATCTAAGAAAATTAGCAGGAACAGGTATTGTTTGCTGGAGTCAGCAATATTCATTTTGGAAAGTATAGTTTTTTTTTTATTTTCCAGTTGTTCAGATGTTTGAAATAAGTCAGGATTTCCTGTCCATCTCTCTCTCCCACCCTGCTTTTTCTTTTAAAATTTCAACTCTATAATGAAACTCCTTAGTTAAATTTAATGGGTTAAAAAAAAAGACAACTAAATATTATAGATTAAACATGTCATTTCATTACTGTAGGCTCTAGCCACTACTGCTCTTGAAATGTTTTATGTGCATAAAATAAAAACAAAAAGATTTTGTGCAAGCATATAAATTATAAGCAGACTATGTGACCACGTAGTACTCCCACAAGTAATTCAATTATTGACTCTTATTATTAAATTTAATGGTAAAACATTAAATGGGTGATGTTAAAAATTCATGTCTAATAATCACTAACATTCTGGAGCCATAAAACCGATTTAATATCCCTAGATTCGAATCAAATAGTCGGAATAAAATTTCAAAAACTTAGCGAAAACTCTTAACAAAGAAAATTAACATTGACATAGAATCGCAATACGGGCCGCATAATATGCTCCGTAGTTTGCCCACCCCTGTACTAGGCGAAATGCGTGCAACCCGAATGCATGTCAGAGACCCTTTAGTGCCTTTACCCTAAGTGGCTCCGCCGGGTACACTATTTGCTATTCTTTGTGGATATGTGTGCACCGGCGTAACTAGCATAAATGGCGCCCATTGTGGGCTATCAAAATATGACCCGCTCCCTTGACAAAACACACTTTAGTAAGGCGAGTTCCCTTGACAAAACACACTTAAGTAAGGCAAGTTCTCTTGACAAAACATACTTAAGTAAGGCAAGTTCCCTTGACAAAACATACTTAAGTAAGGCAAGTTCCCTTGACAAAACATACTTAAGTAAGGCAAGTTCCCTTGACAAAACATACTTAAGTAAGGCAAGTTCCCTTGACAAAACATACTTAAGTAAGGCAAGTTCCCTTGACAAAACATACTTAAGTAAGGCAAGTTCCCTTGACAAAACATACTTAAGTAAGGCAAGTTCCCTTGACAAAACACACTTAAGTAAGGCAAGTGCCCTTGACAAAACACACTTAAGTAAGGCAAGTTCCCTTGACAAAACACACTTAAGTAAGGCAAGTTCCCTTGACAAAACACACTTAAGTAAGGCAAGTTCCCTTGACAAAACACACTTAAGTAAGGCAAGTTCCCTTGACAAAACACACTTAAGTAAGGCAAGTTCCCTTGACAAAACACACTTAAGTAAGGCAAGTTCCCTTGACAAAACATACTTAAGTAAGGCAAGTTCCCTTGACAAAACATACTTAAGTAAGGCGCTATAGTGGTATAAGTGCCACCTGGGCCTGGCGAAGGGAGGGGGCGCTCCTACTAGCAACGCACCTGTATGTGTTAGAGCAGTGGTTCCCAAACTTTTTTGACCCACGGACCCCTTTTTATAGTCAAAACTTGCCCACGGACCCCCAAGTGAAAAAGCTGCGCAATTGCATGGTATGAAAATTAGAAATTAATTTTAAAAAATTTGTTGAAGAAGTATTTATTAAAATTATAATTTGTGGTTACAATAAAAAAGATAATGACTTGAGATGATGTTATGAGTGTATTTATGTCCAGCTCAATGTTTGTGAGTAGTGGACGCAAATCCCCACGAGCACTAATTTCTGATCGGTTTCTGTTGTTGTGTTTGTGTATAAACTGTAATGAAGTTCATAACGGCACTGAATCCACGTTCTACCAAACAGAAAGATGGAAAAGTAGTACCACTTCTGTACAATACCCATAATGCAGGATGTAAAATTGGGATCTGTTTTTATAACCAGAATTTGTGGTATCCTTGTTTAAAAATTGGTTTCAGTTCATCATTTTTGGATCTTTTTATAAACTGCTCTTGTATTAGTAAGGATTCATCTATGTTTCGGATCTGAGATTGCCCACGCGCGAAATGACTTAACACCCTGTCGGGACTATTCAAGTGAAGCATATCTTCAAATCTTTGGTTCAGGTCTGCATAAAGAACCGTTAAGTGTTGACAGAAAGCAAGCTAATCTTCAACTTTATTTTGCAATTTCGAAATATTTGGAAACTGAGAACATTCTCCTCTTTCCAAGTTTTGTTTGCAGAGAGAAAGTTTTGCAACAAACGCAGACATTATGCTTTTAGGTTTGATTGAATTTAATTGGTCACTTTGTAGGTTCGAATTAGTATTGTTAAATTTGTCAAATGAATCAGTCATGTGTGCAATGTCACTTTTTGACTTTATTAAATTGTGTCGCAAATCATTGTCATGAATCTTTAGATAATCAACGTACGTCTGTGTGAAGTAGTAAACAATTATAGACCTCGTCATTTTTCAAACAAAGTTGAGAAAATATCTAATTTAAGACATTCCTTCTGATTTTATTAACTTCTTTAATGAAATAACCTAGTGATCCATGCAAACGTTCACAAAGTTTTTTTGTGACAAAATGATGTCGATGAATGACATAAAGTACTGAAAATACATTCGGTACAGTTTGTTTTAAATATGTCAGACAGCCTCGGTATCTTCTTACCCTTGCCGGAGCGCCATCAGTAACAACAGAAATAATATTAGTCAAGGGTAAAGCTTTTACATCGAACAATCTTTTTAATTCAGTAAATAACATTTCACATTTTGTCTCCAAACATTTAGCCAATAACAATTCTTGACCAAATGTTTCTTCTTTTACAAATCTTACATAAGCTAAAAGTAAAGTTTCGGTTTCTAGTACAGTGGACATGTCAAGTTGTATAGAAAATTCAGATATTTTTTAAGTAACCACATACAGGATTTTCTACGGACTGACAGAAATATTGTCAATCCATCTTTGTACTGTATTATTTATTACTCAGTGGAATAATTTATATAATGTCGAAAGCTGGTTTGTGCAAATCTATGCGTATTACATCATTTACAGCTGGTAAAATAAGTTATTCATCAATAGTATGCAGCTTTCCTGAGTCAGAAATCCTGACTTTGCAATCACTTAAGAAATGTTAAAAGAAGCAACAAGCAGTTCACCATCATCTTGCTTAGATATTGTCTCAATGAGTTGTTGCAGTAACAGTATTTTCCAAATTTTTTATTTGACTGTTTGAAAAAACGTTACATCCTTATCTTTTTGTCTAAGACTGGGAAAATGTGTTTATGCACTTTGTATCAGAATAACATAGAACTTAATTCGATGTACGATGTAAACTATTTTATAGTTTTTGTTTATATTGTAGACAAATTAGTGCATCCAGTGGAGTTATTTAATTCCTGTTTAAACGTGTTTTCGGCCGTCTGTCTCTCACCGTGCTATGCTTGTTCTTAATTTAATTAGCCTGCGCTACTAGTTTATTTAATGTTTTTTATTTTAATTTCCATAATAATAAAAAATAGATCATAATTTTACTATTTTACATTAAACCTTTCGTGGACCCCCTGAAGTTCTTCAGGGACCCCCAAATGAATTAAAATTCTTCACGGACCCCCTGAATGATACCAGGGACCCCTGGGGGTCCGTACGGACCACTTTGGGAACCACTGTGTTAGAGGATGACCGAGGCTTACATGGCTACCTTCAGTTATTCATGCACGCCTGACTATCTCCACCACATATTATAATTTCCTTCCATTGTGTGCACCGCCAATAACTTTTGACGCACATAGCCTTCGGAAAATTAAAGGGAACATTACCAGCGTGCACATACGTAATTTAATGTGCACGAAAAAAAACAACAACATCATTGTTTTACTTATCACAGCGGTTCTCCGCAAGACGATATTGGCATGGACCAACTTGTTAAACTGAAACCCAGTCACTCTTTTAAAATTTATCTCAATATCTCTTTTGTCTCTAGCGCTGGGTCCTCGTGCAAACAATAATGAATTACATTACATTTATTCAGGGCCATTTTAAGGTCATCGTAGGCCCTAGGCTCTTTCAAAGTCGTAGGCCCTCCCCGATTTCCTTTTTTAGTATTTTTTAAGGATGCACTTGTTTTCTATTTATATTCTGGCTTTCGTAGGCCCTTGAAAATTCCGTAGGCCCTAGTGGCTATAGGATAAAGCGGCCCTGCATTTATTATAAAGTTTTAGCGTAATTTCATGGAAGGATTATTGCCTAATATTGTTAATACTAGTCATCCCGCAGCGTAGTATACACCGCCTTATCAATATAATTACTGTAATTATTTTTTTTAAATAAGCAATCAAACAAAATATATTTTATCATTTATTTTTAATTGCTCATTAAACATTGTGATATTTTTTTTTGTATCTTCTTCTGTATATATAATAATTCTCTACGTTGCCCAGCCATGCGGGACACCACGCACGCACGCCGACTGTCTAACCCTCGCTCACCAGGCATGCGTAACAGTGGTCTGTCTCATTGCTTCTGTCTTGATCAAGTAGGAGAGCATATACATTGTTTGACGTGGTGGCTGAATGGCTAAGGAGCTTTTTTTTTTGTTATGCTGGCTATCCGGGTTTGATTCCTCTCACGGACATTGTTATTTTTTTATTTAATTTTTTTTTATAGTTTATCCTTTTGGGTTTTTTAATGAAAAGTAACAACAACTAATTAGATCTCTTTCAATGAGTCTTCTTTTTTTATTGAAATAATTTATCCTTTATGGTGTAATAAGGAAGTGAAACAACAACTAATTAGATTTTAATTTCGTTCATAACGCGAGTTGTCGAACGTTGTTGAATGCTGAATGGTCTTGCAGCTCTTGCTTGCTTTGACGTATTCGGGAATCCTGCTAACGGGACTAATCTATCGATAGCATATATAGATTTTCTTCTTGCTACGTGATGTCCCGCATGGTTGGGCGATTAAATTGCATATTTAGATATAAGATAATAGGTGTGACATTCTTTTTATCTAATACAAAACACGCTACTTATTAATAATTTTTGGAAAACCCGAAAACAACAATACAGTTTTCCGGAAAAATTGTTCCGAAGTAAATAATGTCAACAATAGGACGTAACGTTGGTGATGAGGCGTTATCTGGTCACATGAGCATTAAATCAGTTTAATTGCTATTTCTTTGGATTGTCTTACAGACTCATTTGTAAGACCAAAACTACTTTACAGTATGTATGCCACTTAATAAATTAACGAATCGATAGTCATCATGAAAATTATTTACTTTTTTTCTTTGTAGCAGTTAAACAGTTCATCTTGAGTGACAGATAAAGTATAAAGAATTCTGAATTGCTTGTCATTTAACGTTCGTTATAACCGTCACAGAGCCATCAAAGGTCCATAATGGGTTTGCATTCCGACAATGTAGATGATGTTGCAACCTCATCCAATTTTAAAGAAGTTAGGACCACACAACTAAAATTGGATCTGCAAGTCAACTTTGATGATAAAATAATCAAGGGATTTCTGGATATTTCTTTAAAAAGTTTGCAGAATAATGTAAAAAATGGTAAATATGATTGTACTATGAATTATATTTCAAAAACCATTTCAGCATGATTCCAACTGTTTTAAAATTGTGTAAATTTACCTTAAAAATTTTTTTCAAACATTTTTTAAAAACTTTTCTTCTCAATATAAAAAAAAAAAATCTGAAGATCAGTCATTAAGGAATGGAAATGTAGGCATGGATAAATAGTTAAATTTCATTGATCAGCAGAAAGAACTACAACTAAAGTTGGTTGTTGTATTAATCTATTTTTACCTTGAAGAGAAAAAATGTCATTTAAATATTGCCTTGCTAGACTTTGCCTCTAATTTAAATCTGTACTTTTCACATTTTACTTAGAATGCTTAAGTCTAAAATCTACCTTTTTAACATATGAAAAATTATTTGTAAATAAGAAGTAAATTTGAAGAGCTACTAACTCAATTATATATTTAGTATATATCAGTAATGGTCAGACAGGCAAGAGTCAATGGATTCATCTTGTATTTTTATTTGAATAATTTCAGTAATACTTGATGTACACAGAACACTCAAAGTCATTCAGGTTAAATGTGATGAGGCCAATGCACAGTTTACTGTTAAAAAGTTTACTGACTATGGAAAAAGTTTGGTAATAGAGGTAGGCAAACAGTTAATTTGTTCACTTCTTAGTAAATAAATGTACATGTATTTGACTTGTGAGAAATAGTTTTATTAGTCTATATTATTTTATTATATTATTTTTTATATTATTATGTAAATCTTTTTTTTTTGTTAAAAAGTTGCCAAAAACACACCAGAAAGATGATAATTTTAGTTTAGAGATTGAATATGAGGCTGGTGGTGGACCGGCACTTTGTTGGCTAGAACCACAGCAAACTGCTGGTATGTTATTTATAAGTTCATAAACTTAGAGCTTTTATGTTATTACCATGGTATATTATATTAAAATATTTTTTATTGAGATTTTAATTAACAAGCCATTAACAAATGACCACATCGTGTGATAATTTCTTTTAGATAAAGTCAAGCCTTACATGTATACTCAGGGTCAGTCTGTGTTGAACAGATCTCTCTTCCCTTGTCAGGACACTCCTGCAGTCAAAGCAACATACTCTGCATTTGTTAAAGTGCCAGATGGTTTTACAGCAGTTATGAGTGCAAACAGGAAAAGCTATGGAGAGAGTGCCAACAGAAATGGGGATAAAAATTGCTACTACTTTGAGGTGAGTTCATTCATAATAAAATTACTGTCAAAATACATACATAGCTGTGACGGCTCAGAGAAATTCTCTGTACTCAAGAAAATAATGACTGCACTAAATGAATTTGAACTCTAAAACTTCCTTTCAGCTAGTTTTCCAACTTCTGTTATGATAGTAACTCCAGGGACATTAATACAAATATTTTTTTTTTTACATTGTTCACTTAAAAAGCTAGCCAATGTTTGAAAAATCATATTATAATTTTTCTTCAAATACCGATTAGACAATAAGTCTATTTTTTAATTTTTTTTGTTAGCAATCAGTTCCTATTCAGTCATACCTAATAGCTCTTGCGGTTGGTCATATAAAATCTGCAGCCATTGGACCTAGGAGTGAAGTTTGGGCTGAGCCAAGTGTTCTGGTAAATCTTTTTTCTTGCGAAAAAAAAAGTGAAATTTTTATTTAAACTTATTTTTATAAATGGTAATAACAAATACCTACAACCACAAATATTTTCATAACAAGGAATAAAGACAAAGTTTCAAATGAGCTTGAAACCAAACACACTTTTAAATGAGATTTAGTATTACTGCTTCACCAGCTATTTTTTTAATAGTGATTATGCTTTTTTTCAATGATGATTTATGAATACTGTTTTTTAAAATTGATATTAAAAAACTACTAATATAAAAAAATGACATATTACAAAATATAATTAATAAATCTTCATTATCATTTTTTTTCTTTTATTACACTTTTTGGAATGTATCCCATTATTAATTGATAGTATTTACCTGTAGTCAGTTATAAAAACAATTAGTACTCTTTTTATAAAATACTAATTTTATTTCAGGACTCTGCACAAAAGGAATTCCAAGGTGTTGTGGAAGAATTTATTCAGACAGGGGAGAAACTGTTTGGAGAATATGTGTGGGAAAAATATGATATACTAGTTATGCCCCCTTCTTTTCCATATGGAGGAATGGAGAACCCTTGTTTGACTTTTGTGACACCCTGCATCATAGTTGGGGATAAATCCTTAACTGATGTTGTCATTCATGAGATAGTAAGTCTTCTTGGCCAGTTTATAATCATCACATATTGGGTTGTTTGTTATAAGCTATTTAAGTCATTGACCCAGTATTTATGTTAAATAAAAAATCATTGCAGACTCACAGTTGGTTTGGTAATTTGGTGACTAATGCAAACTGGAGTGAATTTTGGCTTAATGAAGTGAGTAATTTTTTTAAAAATTTTGGTTTATTAAGTTTCGATTGTAAAGATACAGAAAATTAATTAAGCTTAGAATCTTAAGAATTTGATAATAACAAGAAACACTAACACGCTTATTAGAATTTAGAAACTTGTTATGTCTATTGGACCTTACTAATTATAAGTTGTTTTTTTTTGGTTAATCTTGTTTTCTAATAAAGATATTGGTTGAGTCATTTCTAGTGTGAAGTTATCTGCAATCATGGCAAGTACATTAGGTAATATCAGGCTAATAGACCAGCCTTATGTATATATATTTCAGTGCTGTTTACTCACTTAACAAAGAGCTGTTTTTAAATCTGCTAATTCCTGGATTTATTCGGTCACCAAATTTTATAATTTGTCATACATTACGACATTAACTTTGTCTATAATTAGCTTCAGTAAAAAAGATGCTCAAGAATATTACAACTTTCTGATACTTCAAACTATGGTAAATAATATAAAGTTTTAACATATCTAGGCCTTTTTTTAATCATTTGTACCATCAGGCTGTGTTGAATATGTTTTGAAATTTTGTTGAACATTTGTTTAATTACTGTGTAGTTTTTCAATTAACATTTTGTTTTTTGTCTAATTTTTGAAAAACAAAAAAAAACAATAAGAGTACATTTTATTTAACACAGGGGTTTACTATGTTTGGACAACGCAGAATCTCTGAAACTCTCCATGGAAGACAAGCCATGTGTCTTGAAGCAACCACAGGTCAGAGTCTATTGCATCGACACATTGAACATAAAGGACATGTAAGTCATGGGACATATCAGACATAGTGGAAATGTTAATTATATGGTATATTGAATAAATAAGAATACAAAATCAACCTTAAAATATGCTATTTTGACAGGGTGATTGTCCACAGATATGATAATGTATAACTAGCTATGCTTACTTGGTCTATTTTCAGGACCATCCATTGACTAGGCTCAGAGTCATTATTGAAAAAGGTGTTGACCCAGATGAAACTTACAATGAGACACCCTATGAGAAAGGTTTTTCTTTCGTTTGCTATTTACAGAGTCTGGTTAATGACACACACAAATTTGATGAGTTCTTAAAGGCTTACATCCAAAGATATAAGTACCAGGTGTGGCCTATATTTTTTTACTGCAGCACTAGCAATTTTTTAAATAGGTAGCATGTTATATTTTATAACAATAAATACTTGGTATTCATTGTATGGTTTTGGATAATGTATTAAACAACACTATACTGGTATTTTTTCAAAAAGGTTTTTTATTTCTTAAAGCTCATGCCCTTGATTTTTTTTTTTTTCTAGAGTATAGTAGCAGAGGACCTGTTTGAGTTCTTTTTGAATTATTTTCCAGATCTTGAAAGACATAAAATTCATGAAAGGTATTTGTTTTACTTCTTAATTTTATTTAACTTCAGTTATGACTTTAAGGCTGACTTCTTTTTTCCCACTTTGGCCATAAATAAGTATTAAGGCTAGTGCATTATGTAAACCAAAAAATGAAAACACAAACCAATATGGGTATGTGTCATGGAAAGTTTGTCACTTTATTTGCTATTCTGAATCAAAGGAAATTTGTCTCATCCTGGAGAATCTTTCTGAAATGGGCCATCAATTATCATTCATCAGGTTTACTGCCCTAATAGCAACAAGTTTATTTGGATGATGATTCACAATGAAATCTTTTATATATGCCCATATTCAATCAATTTCTTAATTCTGGTTATTGAAAGCTCATCATCAGATGACGACTGCTCCTCTTTTAATGTTTTTTTTTAACTAGATCAGTTTCCCATTTGAAAGAGGTTTAAGCATTTATAAGGTTAATCTAAAGTCTCTAAATGTTTTATTAAATTTCATACATTAAAGAGGTCTTAAGTTCTTTATTTTTCGTATGCATTCTGGCCAGATTTTTTTTCGTAACATAGTTTGGTTGTGTGTCACTATTGGCTCAGAATCGAAACATTGTGGGCCATAATTCAAAACCATACTATAATTTTAAAAACTATTGAAGCAAAATGCTTTATAAGGAGCAGCTGAATAGCAAAGTTTGGTTAAATTTTTTTTTTGTTGTGTTTTTTCATAAATTTGTTGCAGTTAATTAGAATTGTTGTTTTTTTAAAATCTAAATTTACATTATAGATAAAATGATCCGTTTTACAGAAAAGGTTTTGAATTCATCAAGACATGGCTGGAGGGAACTGGACGCCCACCATTCGAACCAGATCTTTCTGCATCTGCAGAGCTAACTCAGATAGTAGATAGAGAAATAGATCGTGTCACTAAACCTAATGCTCAGGTAGAAATATATACAAGCACTATAATTAAAACTTAATATTCACATGCAGGGTGCCTCCAAAATTTTTCTTTGATTTCATATGGCTACTAAGTAAAACCTATCTATAATAATAATTTCTCTATTTTGTCTGGCTGACTCGGAAAGATCCAAAAGCGCATACTCAGGAATTCTCCTTTCAAATGGGGGACAAGAAATAAATTTTTGTTAGAAAAATGTCCAAAACTGATTACAATATATAACAGCAAATTAATTAAGTTTATATTTTATAAAATAACTAGCTTAAGAAAAAAGTCTGTGTCAAACAAGCTGATTCAATTTCTAGAATTCACAGTGAATTCCAAAGGATAAACTATTTATTATTGTAATCAAAACATGCTGTTGACATTTAACCTGCACTAATAAATCCTTTTTATTAAAACTTTTAATTCCTTATTTGTTAAAATTATTTCATTATTAATATTTCAACATTTTATTAATTATCTCTGTATTTAGGCTGTATTAAATAAATGAAGCATTATAAGTGAACTAAATAGGAGCATGTGAGAATTAAAAAAAAAATATTCTACTGATAGACTTCATTCATGAAATACAAAGTAATTACCAATTTGTGATAGAAATTTTTTTAAATTTTGCACTATTTTTTCAAAAGAATATTAACGGCTTTGCAAAAGTTTTGCAATTTACAATAACATTATACAATTATGCCTATAGTCATTTATTTTTGTTATATTATTTCTTTCCAAGAATTTTATTTTAGCAAAACTTAAAAAAATATACCTGTTGTCACCCTTAACACTAAAATTACAGCATTAATAATTTTGTTACTAAAATAAATTATCCATTAGCATATAAGTGGGTAATAGTTAGGCTACTTGCAGATGAGCTGTAAAAAAATTCAAAGCATGTCGGCTTTGCTCACCTTGATCCCATTATAAATGGTTTATGTAGAAATTTTTAACCTTCAAGCTGAAAACAAGACATTACTTTGCTTTCTTTGTAATCTCCAGAGTGGATGGACCACACATCAAATCATGTATTTCCTTGATGGTGTAGCTGCAAGGTCCCCGCTGCCAGATATTTGCAAGCAAAGAATTTTCTCAGATTATCCGTCATTTAGAATGTCTCCTAATTCAGAAGTATTATTTTATTCTCTGTTGTTACATGTTTAAAATTTGAAGTGTCAAAACTCAACTCATTCTTTACTTTACATGTTAAAACTGAACTCATTCTTTACTTTACACCTGCACCAAAAGTTTATTCCCAGGTACTAACAAATGGACATGACTTAAATGTTCTTTAAAAAAATATTTGGCCCAATAAAAATCATTTTATGATTATAGTAATATTAATTTTTGTATATATTTTCTTGATTCTTAGAAAAATATTATTCTTTTTGCAAGTTAGTCTTATCCACATCTTGTCAGATGTACAGAATAGCTTAGTATATGGCAAAGCATGTTTAGAAATGTCTAAATATCCTCAGGACTTGTCCACTACTTTTTTTTTTTCCAATTGTATCTAATGCTAAGAACAATCTGAAGTAGTTAAAGTAAAGATTATTAGAAATATTTCATAGGTAAGTAACTGACATAATGGTGTCAATCTATGTACATCAAAGATATTACTGCTGCCATTGTACCATTCTTTTTTTACATGTACGTAAATCAACAGCTGACTCATTCTCATCATCCGATGACACTTGCATTAGTTAATGAATCAAGATATTTAAAATCTGTTTTTAATAATAATGCAGTCTAGAACAACCAGAACAATTCCTCGATTTTGAGATTCAATGGCGCCTACAAAATTCCAATTTAAAAAATTATCTCTCGGATTATCATTGCTATATGTTTAACTTATGATAATATGCTAACAAAATAGCTAGCCTATAAAGACATCTTCAGTGGCCTTATTGGTGAATATGATAAGAAGTTTTAACTCTCTGACATTTTAAAAAAAACCAAATTCTTCCATAACATAAACAAAGAATTATTTAGTTTGCAAATTATAAAATGTTTCTTGAATGCTTCTTTTTATGATATAAACTTTAAATCAGACAATAAAGTAATTTAGAAATGTTTAAAAAAAATACTGGCATGTAATACGTAAATAAAATTTGAACTAATGCACAATTTTTTAATAAAAGTTTGCTTTTAGTTTCACAAATGTTGATAGATCTTGCTTTAAATCTTTTATGCAGACATTATTTAGTTCATCCTTCCACCACATTAGGTTGCAAATTGGAGAGTTGTCTGATTTTAAATACTTCACAAAAGTAATTTTTTTCAACTTAGATCAGACAAAGATGGTGTGAAGTTGTCATTAAGAATGATCAGCTGGAGTATAAGGAGGATATCAGGAGTTTTCTTCATAGTCAAGGTATGTTTGACATTGGACCATATCAAGCCATGATTTTCATTGTTGTATTAGTCAAAGATTACTGCATGTCTTGTGCCTCATTTGTAGTACTTTAGCCTTATATATGTCATAATCTTTCTTTAGGTAAGCAGAAGTACACTTTACCCATTTATCAGCTGATGATGAAGGGCTCTGAAGACTTCAAAAACTTTGCACTTGAAGTTTTCCTTGAGACAGAAAGTTCTTTACATGTCACTGTCAGAGGGTATGTCCGGAAAATTTTGGGTATTGAATGACTCAAGGTTTAATATTCTGTCAGAACTATTTTTTAACAAAGACTTTTTTTCATTTCTTAAAAAATATATATTTAAATATGTAACTTTTTCTTAACATCAAAATAAAAAATAAATTCTGTATTTAGTTTTTAATTTTTCTCTTGTAATAAACTCATGATTTCATTTTTTTTTTAAGTAAATAAATGCAGTACCACTACTCCATTTTTATTGTGTAATGCCCAAATTATTGCAACAATTATATATGTACAAGACACTTGGTTAATTTTGTATTTTTCCATTTTTTTTAAAGGCAAAAGTGATTACAAGTTGTTGTTTTTTTTAAAAGGTTCCACTCATTTAGGTTTCTATGTAGAACAATAAATTTATTTATAGTATACCTTACGGACATTTTTTTCAGCGTTTGTTCTTTTCTGTTAAAAACAAAAAGATTGATTCAAATAATATAACAGTGGTAGGGATATTTTTAAAATTTCTGTACAATTTTCGGTTAAAATTTTCAATTGTACTTTCTATTGTATAAATGCACAAGCTATTCAAATTATCATAAGTAATTGTTTATATTTATAGCTTTAAAACTACTATATGCATAAATATTTAAATAATAATTAAAAAAATTTTATCAGATGAATAAAGAAAAGGGTACTCAAATAAAAAATTATACATATTGCATATCGTTTATTAAATTGGTGTTTCCAATTGCCGCCATAGTTGTGTTATTATGCTATTAAAAAGGAAAAAACACAAATGGTACCCTCTTTTTTAAGTCATTAATAGAGGACTTTTTAATTAATGATGTGTTTTTGGTATGATATATTTTCTGTAGGTAACTACTGCTCAGCATACAGAGTGAAATATTTTTTAATTTATACACTTTTGATTGGATTTTTTAACTTTTTTTTTCTGTTATATTATTAAAATGATTAAGAGATAACTAAGTGTCTATGACTATGTTCACACTCTACTCTGGGCTTTTATAATGCAGTCATTGTAACCACTGGAAGATGTAGACTGGTTTAAAAAGCATGTCATTAGTCTGCAGTAAATTAAACAAGGGCAATTACTCCTACCACATCATTCCAAGCCAAATGTCACATGTTGACATTAATAGGTTTATTTAATCGTTCAACATTGTTCAGGAAACAGTGAATAGTTGCTGTAGTTGAATGTTCACTCACACAGTTTTTCACCCAATATATATATATATATATATATATATATATATATATATATATATATATATATATACTTACCAGGCCCGTATCGTGCTGGGGGAGGCCACTGAGGCATACTGAATAATTAGAACAGCGGTATACATCAGGGGTAGCCACGCCGGCAGTGGCGTAGCTAAGGGGGGGCGGGGGGGCGGACCGCCCCGGGTGACAGCCTATGAAGGGTGACACTATGTCACCTCCAACAAATAATAAAAGTGGCATTTATAGCAATTTAAGTTGGACGACCATATTTATATTGAATAAATATATACTAATAAGAACAATGTTTTTGCCTCTTCTCACAGAGCCTAATGATAATTAGACCTATAAGCGAATTCGGGTTATACTTGTATATATACGTTTGTCATTTATTGGCTGAACTAAGGGGAAAAACCACACATGAAGATGTGTTATACTGATACAAATGGTGAGACCGGCAACTAATTTTTTAACTGCCAACTTTCTCAGCAAAGAATTATTTACTAACAGATTTTAAATATCTAGAATTATATAACAATTAAGAACATAATTTTATTATATTTCTGACTGAACAAAAAAATAAAGTTATTGATCTATTGTCTAAATAGCATTTTAGATTGATCAAAATAATTTAGAACTGACAATAAAATATGACAGTAGGCAGCACTACAGTAGACAAGCACCCTCAGCTCACGTCAGAATGTTTGTTTCGTCTCGTCACCACGGTCACCTGTCATCCAGCATCCCCCTTCCTGGCCACCCCTCCCCATACCTTTCCTTTTCCGCGAGTCGTCGTGTTATTTTAGCGATAACACAATGTGAGTTAACTCTTTTTAATTGCTGGCTGCAGTGGCGCAGCTGGGGGGGGGGGTCACATTTTGAAAAAAGACAGTTTGACAGTCTTTTTTGTAACTTTATAACATTAATTATGTACTGATGATTTGCCCCCCCCCCCCCCCCCCCCGGATGCGCCACTGGCTGGCTGCCTCTGCAACTGAAAAGAATTTTTTTATTGTTAGAGCGCTCAGCATAGCGATAAAACGTTTTATTTTATTACTTGTACATTTATGTGTTCTTTAAACACATTGGGTGTATTCGAATGTTGTAAAAAACATAAGTAAGTACGTTTAAGTAAAATATTCTAGATGTAGTGAGATTGATTTTTTTCCTCTTTTTATTTTAAATCTTCATGTTTAATTACCCAAATCTGCTTTTTTCTCACGCTTTTTCATTTAATTTCTGAAATAAAAGTAAGAAAAAATCACTATAGTAATTTAGTTTAATAAACTCTTGTAGCTTTTACGCGGTTAACAGGGTTTGACATACGTCAATAGTTTGGAAACTACAGCATTAGAAAAACACTTGTTTAGCATTGTTGTTGATTAAAAAGAAAACAATTCGCATCGCTTGACGTGATTGATACATTTCAATAAACAGATCTCAATAACTAATTCAATAGACATATATGCTAATGCTTAATGAATCTGTTACAATTAATCATACCTCTTTCGTAAATTAATCTGACTTGTTTATTATACCAATTTTATGCTATGATATTATGACATACTAGTTTGAATATTGAATACAAACAAATGTATTGTATTGTGTCGATTAAAATGTGCGTTAATTTTCGATAAAATTTTTAATCGAACTGCAGCTCTAATATATTTTAATTTTTTAATTATAATTTATTTCGAACATTTTATAATTTATTTCGAACAATGTTCTTAATAAATGACGACCATGGCGTTGTCAAATTATATGAAAGAACGTCTACGACAGCATAATATCATTATATCAATGGAAGCTGTCTAAAGATGAAAGTTTCCATTGATATTATGCTGGGCATGTACAGTCCGCACTCTACAAGATGCAAGAATGTACATTTAACAAAGCAGTTGTTTACCATGCCATTTACAAACTACAATGGACATTTGTGAAATTTTCGTCAAATTTATAGGACTAAAAAACAGAAAGTAAAATATAAAAAAGGAACTTTTTAAAAATCTCCTTTGGCTAATGGACTAAAAGGCAGAAAATAAAATATATATTAAAAAAAAAAAAACTTAATATGTGATAACAAGTTTCTTTTTTCTGATACCAAATTTTTGAAACCTACTTCTAAATACCGATGTTGTTCTAGTCCCGATAGAACGATATTTTTAAAAAGGTTTTTAATTTATATTGTATTTATTTTAAGAACCGGAAACCCAATTAAAATGAAACGTCAAAATCGCCCCAGCGGCTATCAGCAACGGCAAGCCAAAAAGGCCAAGGATGCAGGCTAAACGCAATGAAAGGGTCTTTGCTGAAGTGGACACAGAAACCAGAAACTGTCAAAAGTTCTGATTGTATTGACGCCGAAGGAACGTCGCATGAGCAACAATTAGAAAGCCATTGTTCAAGTGATAGCGAGCAACCGAGAGACAGAAACAAGGAGCAAACTGACATTGAAGAACAAAGTGATGCAGCAATTGCAACTCCAATAGAAGAAGAGTTTGAAACCTCGGCTGCCAGCACCATCAGTAATTTGTCAATATTCAACGACGTGTCATCGTGGCAAATTCCTGTACCTGATACTGTCAGAACTGCTGTCATCAAAAGGGGTAGCGAGCCATTCCAGAATAAGCAGGGGCCTTTCAAGTCGGTCAAAAGGCCAGGTGTAAAGGTTAAAGGTGAATTGCGGCAACTCTCTACAGCTTGGTTTTATTACTCATTGTCAAATGGCGACAGGGTGCTACGCTCGTGGATGGCGCACTCGCTGCGTGACGGAAAGTTGTACTGCTTTTGCTGTCGGTTATTTGCCAAAGATGACAAGGCTCCTGGAACGTCTGCTTTCGTCACTGGTTTTGAAGCCTGGTGGAAGCTAAATCCAAAAATTGCCGAGCATGAACAATCAAAGGATCATCTGTCGTGCTTGGAGAAGTGGAAAACACTGGCTTCAGGACTCCAGCTAAAAACAACCATCGATGCAGCCACAATTTCCCTGATGGAGAAAGAGAAAAAAGAAGTTCAGAGACGTTCTGCACAGAGTTTTAGATGTGATACTTTTCCTTGCACGACAGAACCTGTCATTTAGAGGACATCGAGAGGATGCGTCGTCATTAAACAAAGGTAACTTCTTGGAGCTTGTTGAATTGTTATCTCACTACGATGTAGCGTTAAGAGACCATCTTGTCAGAATCCAGCAAAGAACAGACAGTAAGGTAGTATGTTCATACATGTCACCTGAAACACAAAACGAGTTCATTTCTCTTTTGGCAAAACACGTGACTGGAAAACTCGTTTCTGACATCAACAATGCAAAGTACTTTGGCATACTTTTTGATAGCACACCGGACATTTCGCATACAGATCAAATGTCAACTGTAATTAGATATGTACACATCAGCGGTGGTACAGTTGAAGTGCGGGAGTCATTCCTTGGATTTTTTCATCTGAAAGGTAAAACAGCTACTGCACTGACTGGCGATATCCTCGAGAAACTAGAAAACGAAGGACTTGATATTCAGCTATGTCGCGGTCAAGGGTACGATAATGCAGCAAGCATGGCTGGAATCCACGGTGGTGTGCAACAAAAGATCAAAGACATTAATCCGAAGGCAATTTTTGTACCTTGTTCGAATCATTCATTGAACCTTTGTGGCAAACATTCGTTTGCTAACAATCCATCTTGTGTAACGTTTTTTGGAAGTCTTGAGGCGTTGTACACTTTTTTTGCTCTGTCGACCCATCGCTGGGATGTACTAGTGAAATACACAGGTCTAACAGTGAAGAGACTGTCCACAACTCGCTGGAAGTGCACATGCTGATGCAGTGAAGCCAGTGATACAGAAGTTTAACAAGTTTGTGGAAGCCATTGAAGCTCTGTGTGATGTCGAAGAAAGCGTCGAGACAAGAGGTGCTGAGCACAATCTGTTGCCAGCTATATGCGACTTTTCTTTTATTTCGTTCTTGTTTTTCTGGGGTGACGTTTTACAAGAAGTTGACTCAGCACAGAAGTACATGCAAACACCCGGTATTACTGTGGATATGGTTGCAACCAAATTAAGGGCTGTCAAGGTCTTTTTGGAAGCGCAGCGTACGAAGGTTGTTGACAATGCCGTCCAGCAGGCTCTTGTGAAATGTGAAGAACTAGATATCCCTACAGAGAAGAGAATCATGAGAAAGACAAGATTACCAGGAGAGGAAGCAAGAGATGCTGGATTGTCATTGCAGCAGGAGACCAAGAGAGCAATGTTAGAGTGTCTGGACCGTTTTCATATGGAGTTAGATACGAGAGGAAAGGCAGTGAATGACATTTTGCTGACTTTTTTCTGCCGTTCAGCCACACCATATTATTTGTGCCAACGACGAAGAAATACAGTCTTCTGTTACCAGGCTCACGGCCATGTATGATGAGCTGTCCGAAAAAGACCTTTGTCTAGAAATTCCCACGTTTAAGGCGACACCTACAAGCAACCGAAATAAACTTGGAGGAAGCCAAGCACTGGACTGTACTGCAATTCCTACGGTTTATCATCAAGTGGGACTTTGTTGAATCATTGCCATATCTTACGCTGACTCTAAGATTCTTTCTGACAATATGTGTTTCTGTGGCATCGTGTGAAAGAAGTTTCTCCAAAATGAAACTTATAAAAAATTACCTCCGGTCAACCATGAGCCAGTCGAGATTGTCGGATCTGGCTATACTGTCCATTGAACATGAACTAACAAGACAAATAGATTTTGATGATGTCATTGGCCTGTTTGCCACAATGAAAACAAGAAGACATTCCTTCTAGGACTATAATGTCGAAGGACATTCAGACATTCTTTTGGGCTGTGCATTCCGTGTTTTGCAGTTTGCATTTAGATGTTATGAAAGTGAACAGTTGCGTTTTAAAAATGTTGGGGTTTGAACTATTTGTATTGTGGTATTGAATTCGGATTTTGTCTTGGATCATACATGTAAGCAGTAACGTACCGGTCAGTAGAGTAAAGTAGAGCCTAGAGGTAGGGTATTTATGAAAATTTAACTACACCTGCCCATTCAGCAAAGGGTCGTGTGGGGTCACTGGGGTGACATTTGAACGGACCGCCCCGGGTGACGTTTACTCTAGCTACGCCACTGCACGCCGGAGTCCGTTTTTGGTTTTTATTTAGTAAAAAACTCTTAAAAGAGCCGCATCAGTGAGTTTTTGTGCATCTCATGTCAATAGATTGTGTCATGGAATTTATGTGCATCGCCTGTCAATAGATTGTGTCCCGGAGTCTATGTACATCTCATGTCAATAGATTGTGTCCAGGAGTCTTTGTGCATCTCATGTCAATAGATTGTGTCCGGGAGTCTATGTACATCTCATGTCAATAGATTGTGTTCAGGAGTCTTTGTGCATCTCATGTCAATAGATTGTGTCCGGGAGTCTATGTACATCTCATGTCAATAGATTGTGACCGGGAGTCTTTGTGCATCTCATGTCAATAGATTGTGTCAGGGAGTTTATGTGCATCGCCTGTCAATAGATTGTGTCCGGGAGTCTATGTACATCTCATGTCAATAGATTGTGTCCGGGAGTCTTTGTGCATCTCGTGTCAATAGATTGTGTCAGGGAGTTTATGTGCATCTCTTGTCAATAGATTGTTTCAGGGAGTTTATGTGCATCTCTTGTCTTTATGTGTGTGTCAGTGGTTCACTGTGCATTTCTTGTCACTAGTTATGTTTATGTGTCAGTTAATATCTCATTTCAATAGAAGTGTATCAGTGGGTATGTGCGTATTCAACAGATTTGTGTTTTCTGGCAATAGTTGTGTAGATGTGTCAGAGAATCTCCGTGTGTTTTTCCTTTCATTAAAAATGTCTTTCATGCCAATAGATGTGTATGTGTTTGTGTTAATGTGTATCTCATGTCAATAGTATTCTGTATCTTAATGAAACGACAGGAATCGAGAATCGATGTTAAGGAAGAATCAGAATAGATTAGCATCGTTAACGCTTCCGGCATCATCCCATCACTAAAAGCAATTATGTTGAGATAAACTGTAAACGTATTTTTAATTTTTAAACTTTTCCCCACACAGAAATCACAATCGATACAGAAAATAAACACATTTGAATGAGCGAATCATTTTTTATTTAATATTTGCTACACCTTTATTTCTAATAAAATTTATGAACAAAAAGTGAAAATCAAAACAAGCTAGTTCAAGGGACACTATTATCATAAACAAATAAATAAAACATGGGCGCCTATCTAGAATACCAGCTGCATCCCTTTACTTCGCATTCCTTAATTAATTTTTCAATGAACTGAGTTCTAAATATTTGGAAGTTTTAATTTTGTCGTTAATGACAATTTCCGATGACGTCCACGCCTTAATTTTGTCTAGTCATCAAAATTTCTGTATAATGTTTGTATCACTTTTGGATTTTTAGTACATTTTGATTTAAAACCGTGAGACAATCAAACTGAATTAAATCTTATATAAGTAGTAATGGTAGGGTTGTTGTCTGTCCCAAATAGCACATGGTAGATAGTCAAAGTCTTATTTTAATATTCACTATTACAAATAAAGATTGGAACAAATTTTAAATGAAAAAAAAGGAAGAGTTTAAGTAAACATAAAATTACAAACAAAATATTTTATGTTTTACTCGACTAATTACTTAGACATGAACCATTCGACTTGCAATACGTTCCGGTCGGACAATCACAGGGGAATGTAGAGACGGTTCCATCAGATGTACGGCAAACTTCATTAGCATTGCAAGTTCTCTGAAAAAGATGACGTTATCAGTTTATGTGCTTATATTTAGAATAGGAAAAAAAATTAAGCTCATATTCGCCCCCCCCCTCCCAAACAAATGTGATATTTCATTGGTGTGTGCTTATATTCTGTGGTTTGTAAACAAGCATATAATTTAAACTCCATCAACTGTGGCTAGTGATTATTTTCAGCCACACCCACTTTTATTTTCTAAGAAAGACAAACTAACTACCATGAAAAAAAATCATCTTCTTTAATAGAAATGTGAACTTGTGTATTTATCTATTCTACGTATTGGTTTGCTTACACATTTTATTCGACTGAACCCACAGCGTTCGAATGTGCAAAAAATGTACCTTGATGCTATACATGCCTTTACACCTTCTTTAAAATGTTTAATCTTAATATTTAAATCGATTAAAGGCAATTGAAGTGGTTTTGAAAATGAAATCGATTACCAATTTTTGTCCCATTTAGTTGGGCGATTTTGTTTTGTTTAAATTTTAGTGGGACGGATGGTCGTGCGGTAAAGCGCTCGACTGTATACCTGAAGGTACCAATGAAGATCAAGGAAATTTTTCAGGTTTTGGCTCAATCGAATTTGAAATGCAACATAGCTCGATTTTGAGTTTGAACGATTTAATGTTTAAAAAAATAAACAAATCTTTAAAAAAAAATGTTAAATTAAAACGAATGCAATAGTTTTGGTGTGTGCGATGTCCCGGCAAGAATGAGATGCAGTGGCGTAGTGAGCCGGGGGCAAGGGGGAATTATGCCCCGGGCGCTACTCACAAAGGGGCGCAACATGGTATATTTTACAAAAAAATATTATATGGTTTAAAAAGGTATTTCGCCTCGGGCCCGAGTTAAGCTCGCTACGCCACCGATGAGAGGAAATCTGTTAGATCATTTACATAACTTACGGGACGGCTTCTATGATGCCTTTCTTTCCTCCCCACCACAAACAATCGGCTAGTGAAATACCCATGTAGGCACCACGGGAGATGTAGCAAGGGACTTACACCATAACCTGAAATATTAATTGGTCCGAGATCGAGACAGAGAGACCCTAGGGTCAACAGTCTAGCGCTTGACCAAACGTCTTAAAAACCACAAAACACCGCCACCGGTGTTATACTGGCATCTAGAAGTTGAAAGTATCAGCCCAGGTGGAACGTGTAAATGCCAGGATTAATTTTGTTTTATAGATTAAATAAAACATTAACATTTTTTTCGACAGGCCTTATTTTATTGTAAAAGATCTACCAATATGGCGCCACAAATATAACCATTAACTTTGCGCCATTTAACATCCCGTCATTTTGAAGACACTAAATATACCATCAGTTTGGCGCCACTAAATATAGGCCTCTACCATCAGTTAGGCGCCACTAAATATACCATCAGTTTGGCGCCACTAAATATAGGCCTCTACCATCAGTTAGGCGCCACTAAATATACCATCAGTTTGGTTCCCTTTAAGTATACCATCAGTTTGGACCCCTTTAAGTATACCATCAGTTCGGGCCCCTTTTTAGTATATCACCAGTTCGGGCACCCTTTAAGAATACCATCAGTTCGGGCCCCCTTTAAGTATACCATCAGTTCGGTCCCTTTTAAGTATCCTATTAGGGCGAAGTTAGCTAGACCTGCTCATGCCATGTGCTTCATTTGATTGGACAAAAAATCGGCCTCCATCAATGCCAGACTCTGAACGAATATTGAGGGGCGGCTGTCGAGAGGAGTTATCGATATATCTCCCTTGTCTGGGGGTGGGGGGCTTTGAAATGACTCACACTTCTGACGTGACAATAAACAATAACTTCAACTCGAAATAAAACGATTTAGTATGATATAAAAAAGTCCTATAATAAACACTGATCATGAACTGATTCTATACTATAGATCACGCATACAATGATAGTTACGTCTCACCGTGCCAGAGATCTACAGGGACTGCCCGAAGGTTCTATCAAAAAAAAATTCCCCAGTTCACATGTTTACTCGTTTGCCGCACAGATTCTTTCACCAGTCACCACTTGTCACTTGACCATTTGAACCTGGATCAGTCAAGCATACCAGTGGTGACGCATACCTCTGTACCAGTGGTGACGCATACCTCTGTACCAGTGGCGACGTATACCTCTGTTCCAGTGGCGACGCATACCTCCATACCAGTGGCGACGCATACCTCTATACCAGTGGGGACGAATACCTCTATACCAGTGGTGACGCATACCTCTGTACCAGTGGTGACGCACACCTCTGTACCAGAGGCGACGCATACCTCTGTACCAGAGGCAATGCATACCTCTATACCAGTGGTGACGCACACCTCTGTATCAGTGGTATCGCACACCTCTGTACCAATGGTGTCGCACACCTCTGTACCAGTGGCGACGCATACCTCTGTACCAGAGGCAACGCATACCTCTATACTAGTGGTGACGCACACCTCTGTATCAGTGGTATCGCACACCTCTGTACCAATGGTGTCGCACACCTCTGTACCAGTGGTGACGCACACCTCTGTACCAGTGGCGACGCACACCTCCGTACCAGTGGTGACGCACACCTCTGTACCAGTGGTGACGCACACCTCTGTACCAGTGGCGACGCATACCTCTATACCAGCGGTGACGCCCACCTCTGTACCTGTGGTGTCGCACACCTCTGTACCAGTGGTGACGCATACCTCTGTAACAGTGGCGACGCAAACCTATATACCAGTGGTGACGCAACCTCTGAACCAGTTGCGACACACACCTCTGTACCAGTGGTGTCAATACCTCTGTACCTGTGGTGTCACATACCTCTATACCAGTGGTGTCACATACCTCTGTACCAGTGCCCAAAATTTTAACAAAAAAAATAAACACTTATTTATAGCAAAGTGCCTAAACTCCAATCAAAATTCAAGGAAATACAATATTTTTGTAGCGTGCCGACAGATGAGGTTCTGCGTGCCGAGTGTGTCACGCGTGCCATAGGTTCGCCACCACTGCTCTATACAAACACACTCACTCTGGCTTGTTTAATTAATGAAAACATCAGACAGACAACCAACCTTATGAGCGGCACATATATAATTGGTCATAGTGCCGTTAGCTGAGGCGTGGAACATGGGATCTGAAGTTGAACATCTACAGTTGTAATGGTTTAGGTTGGTATAGAATGGTAGTGGTTTCAAGGTCCAAGCCTGGTGAAGAACAAAAAATACTGCATGTTACAAATGAAATCAATCCAGGTAAAGAAATGGGAAGGGGAAATGAATAATACAAATAAATTCAATGAAGTTAAGGCATCAAATCATGCTATGAATGCTATGAATGGTGAAGCAATTACACAGGATTCCATTGGTCAAAAGAAGCGGAAATAAGGAGTACTTACCGTTTGACCAGATGTACAGCTTGGCTTCGATGGTAATACGTCACAAAACATGTATCTGGTTACAGCAAAGGACACTGTAAATTAGAATATCTTTATCTATATAAGTGTCTCTTTCTCTAAGTGTGTTTGAAACACTATCTATCTGATTTGTCTAATTCTAATTAACGGACAATTATCAATCGAATTTTTGCATTTAGATAGAAATTAAGTGCAAACATTATGATGCCGTATACCTCTAATAATTATGGTAATAAAAGTGAATATAACAATACATTTAATTAGCGTGGATAGCTTAATACTTTTACATTCTCCTCCACCACCCCCACCCCCACCCCAACTTCAAAAATATTTACTACTGTTTGACGGGGGACACATCATTTCCTAAAACTCCCCCACCCTCCATATTAGTTCTAAGTATTATCTGTCGAAACAAACATTGATTTAGAAGAGCTGGTAATCTCTGGGTTTAATTATTGGTCTGGGAAAATATTTTTTTTTTAATTACGGATACAATGTATAATGACATGAGCAAAAACATCTCTATAAATAGTCAGGTGTGAACAGTGTTGTTCCTAAGGGTCCAGGTAACGGTGCATCTGGGCCAACTGATATTTAACTATATATACTAAATATATATATATATATTTACATAACATCAAGACGGAGTTCGTATTTTCTTTTCTGGGTTACATCAATAGATATTGCTCCACACCCTAACCCTTAAACTATCCCTAACCCTATCTATCTATCTATCTGTCTGTCTGTCTGTCTGTCTGTCTGTCTATCTGTCTATCTGTCTATCTGTCTATCTGTCTATCTGTCTATCTATCTTCTGTCTGTCCGCTATGTCTGTCTATATGTCTGTCTGCTATGTCTGTCTATCACCTATCCATCAATCCATCCATCCTTTCATCCGTCCGTTCATCAATTAGATCTGCATATTTCTATACAAATATAATTTTTTTTCTATCGGGTGTATAATTAAAGTAAACAAGACAACTGTTTTGGAGATGCTAGTTTAAATTATGTAAAATTTGGTAAAACAAATTCACATTAAATAGTTTCATTTAATTAGAAGTAAATTGTAAATTTCGAATATGCAAGCTGCATTTGAGTAAACAGTCAAACTGTAAATTCCCTGTAAACAGGGCAGAACAAGCAGTAGACCTTAGCCCCGTAGCGTGAAAATTCTACAGCAGGGGGCCAGGCATTCTACAGCAGGGGTCAAGCATTCTACAGCAGGGGCCAGGCATTCTAAAGCAGAGGACATGCATTCTACAGCAGGGGGCAGGCAATAGTGGGAGGGGGGGGGACTAGAAATAAATTTTATTAAGTACAGCAAACAAGCAGAGGGAGCCAGACAAAACGCAGGGGAGGGGGCTCGCCCCCCCCCCCCGCACGCTATGGACCTGGACCTATGGTTTGTTGAAGTAAAATAATGCAACAAACATAAACAAATTAAGAGGATGTAATTAAAAAAAAAAAACAACAGACATAGTAAGTTAGTGTTAAATGTATTAGGAGTGTGAGTAAGAGAGAGAGAGAGAGAGAGAGAGATAGATAGAGAGAGAGAGAGACAGAGAGAGAGAGAGAGATAGATAGATAGAGAGAGAGAGAGAGAGAGACAGAGAGAGAGAGAGAGAGAGAGAGAGAGAGAGAGAGAGAGAGAGAGAGAGAGAGAGAGATCGAACGTTGTATATTTTATGGCCAATGTTTGCTAGCAGACCAATGTCTGACATTCGACCGGCCAATGTGTGTGTTGAAGTGAGGATCGTATGAAAGAGATAACATCGATGGCGGGAAAACAATAGTCAGATACATTTCTTGTTAACAGACTGACTACTGCGCGTTACGGACTGCTATCATTTAATTTGATCTGATTTAACTAAAATTTGTAGTTCTTTTGATATGGATTAAGATAGTTTAAACTATTTATCATTTGACTCTGTCAACAATAGTTAAAAAGTAAATCTTTTTTATATTTTAAATTTTATATATTTTACATTTTATATATTTATCATTTTATATATTTTACATTTTTAAATATTTTACATTTTATATATTTTACATTTTAAAATATTTTACATTTTATATATTTTACATTTTATATATTTTACATTTTATATATTTTACATTTATATATTTTACATTTTATATATTTTACATTTTATATATTTTACATTTTATATATTTTACATTTTATATATTTATCATTTTTTTTTACATTCTATATTTTTTTATATTTTATAAATTTTACATTTTATATATTTTCTTTATCTTTATTTGTACATAAAGTACCAGGCCCGTAGCCAGGACTTCTAAAATGGAGGGGCAAGATTTTTTTTTGGAGGGGCAATATTATTAACGAATATTTATATATATATATATATATATATATATATATATATATATATAATAGTATATATATATATAACAGTATATGCAAGTTTTACACAATTTGATATAATTTTTCAGATAAAAAAATATTACACAACTTTTTGTTAAATGTTTTTCAGATTTAATGACTATCCATATAACATATGAAAAGAAAAGTATGTAATTTAATTGGTCAGAAGACTTTTCAACCTTTATCTAGTAGAGTTGTATTTTTCTATTTTTCAGTGAGTTGAATCTTCTCAGGACCTTTTCTACTTCTAGTTGTTTCGTTCTCTTCTGTTCAAAGGCCATATATACTAGGTTAGACATTCTTTGGTGGGACATAGAAAGTCTTTGATGACTGTTAATACGTGTTAGAACTGAGAAAGTTGATTCACATATAGCTGTGCTGCAAGCAAAAGTTTTTAGTGCTGCTAGCAAACTATAGCAGTCTTCAAAAGCACTTTTATGTTTGTACACTTCACTGAAGACATTATGTTTTTCAATTTTATTTCTCTCAAAAAAGTTTTTGGCCACTTTCATTTCTTCTTTGCTCGGAATAATGATATTGTATCTTTTGAGATAATTTAACTTATCGTTTTCATAATCCAAATTTTCTGCTGCACATATTGCCATATAAATGTCATCATTATTCTGAAACCTTTTCTTTATTTCACTCAGTATTACATCTAAAATTTCATAAAATATTCTACCTAACTCATTGCTTTTATTACTGTCACTGCTGAATGAAGCTTTGTTGCCTGTCGTTTCACTTGTTATGTAATTGTCCAGTAAAGAGTTGAACTTCCTTTTTCTTTTCGTTTCAACTTCTTGTACTTTGCATAAATTTGACATTTCTTGTAGTATAGATTTTAGACTGTCTTCATTTCTTAGTTCTTCTATTGCAGATGTAGCAGCAAAAACCAAATTACAACCCTGCTCCAAAGAAATATCATGGCTTTGTAATCCCTTGTCAACTGGTGAGAGAATTTCTAAAATTTGTTTCATTACTAACAGACAAAATACAAACTCTTGTTTCTTTATCACAATATAGAGACCGGTACATAGAGCTACATCATCTCCGTTAAAATGTTTTCCTTGGTTTAAAGATACTATTTCTAAGGTTTCTGATATATGGTCGTAATTTTCATAAATTATCTTACAAGCATGAAGATGACCTGACCATCGTTGTTCCAATAAGCGCGATAGAGCTTTGCCTTTATACAATACCACGAGACAAAAAATTATATAACTGCCCACACTGACTAAAGAATTCATTAACAATTGCCAAAACAGAAACAGCTTTTGTTATAACCAAATGAAGCTTATGATTATAGCAATGTACATAAGGAATCTCTTTCACTAGTTTTTCTTGAATTAGTGCCTGAACTCCACCCTTTTTACCACTCATCACTGAGGCACCATCATAACATTGGCTCAGCATGTTTTTTGGATTTATACCATACTTTTCCAGTGTTTCTAATGTTTTTTGTGTAAATGTTTTAGCATCCAAAAGAACTGTTGTTTCTATTGACAGCAGAGATTCAAAAATTTCACCATTTTTAACGTATCTGACAGCAATTGCAATGTTTTCCCCATGATTTTTGTCTTTTGTTCCATCCTCCAATAGAGTAAAAAATGGAACATCTGAATTATTTATGTCATTAGAAATCTCTTCTTTAACCAGGTCAGTCATTATTTGAATTATTTCATTCTGAATTTCTGGGGATTGGTATGTGGCATTTTTTGGAATAATTTGGTAAGAATCAGCTAATTTTGGGTCTTTTCTCAATGTAAATTCAAATAAGTTTTTGAATAAGCTTTCTTCTAAATGCTCTTCTATGTTATATGATCCCCTGAAAGGAAGCTCATTAATGACAAGAAACTGAATAATTTCAAAAATACTTGAAATGTAATATCTATGTTTTTCAAGCACACTGTCATTGACTAGTGTTGAAACAGACCTATTACATTCAAATATGATATTTCTTTCGGACCATAATAACATAGACTGTACATGAGTTTCAGACAAAGCATGCTTGTAAAATCCAGTTTTAGTTTTATCCAATGCACTTTTCCAGTTTTTAAAACCGGTTTTCGTATAGGTATCCTCTTTACAAAATGCAGCAAACAAGCGACATGGGTAACAAAATGCAGCGTCCAAGGACGGAGAATATTCCAACCACTTGAAATATTGAAACCATTCTGACCTGAAAGACCGATTCTGATTATTTTTAGGATAGGTAGGTAATATAATTTGTTTGATAGGTTCATCCTTTTTTGCTAGATCATTAATTTGTTTTTGCTTAGTTGTTGAGAGTGGCTCTGAAACGAGCCGTTTTTGATGTTGTCTGGTAGAGGCAGATGTAGCAGAAGTAGAAGCAGCATCTTCTTCTTCGTCACAACTATGACTACACGATTGGCCATCGTTATGTTTGTTAATAGAAATTAATTTTATCTCTTGATTTTTTCTTATTACAAAACGATCCATTTTAAAACAAAAAACGAAAATGAAAAAAACACTCTAAAACAGAAATGGAGTCAAAATATGAATAGCCAATGAATGAATAAAAAGGAGGATATGCAAGTAATTGGTTCAATGCAATTGCTCAAGCTTTTTAATATTTAAAATATCAATTAAATTTATCGTTTTAAATGTATTTAAAACTATATATTTTTCATGAATACAAAATAATGTATAAAATATAAAAAAAGTAATAAAACTAAACCGCATTTTTAATATTATTTATGTCATGTTTTAACCAAACTGGCGGTTACGCAAATTCTCATTGAAAGCGTTCATGTTTTTTGGTTCTGAAAAAAGCAAATTTAGTTCGCGCAATGATGTTCCGCTTGATTTTGTAAAAAAAATTTTAATTATTTTAAACACTTAATTTATTTAAATCGAAAATTGTTAGGGAAATTTAGACTTACAAGAAAATTTAAAAAACATTTTTATTTAATTAAAAAAGTTTCAACATTTTCTTGGAAATAAACAATATTTTTAAAAATTCTCAGGGGGGGCAAACTTTTTCACTTGGGGGGGCGAAACCCCCCCTGGCCCCCCCTGGCTACGGCCCTGTAAAGTACACGTATGCCTATATTTTTGTTATGTTAGGAAAACCACCAGATGTTAAATGTGACGAGCTAGAGAAGATTTAGAGACAGAGACAATCCCCTACGACATCTAAGAAGTAGGACTAATACAAATAATGATTGACAAGGTGACAGACGATTTAGGACAAGGTGGGGAAACAATAGAATAGTAGACAGCAAAATTGTGAAGACCGGGAGGCGGCGTCGGACAGGCTAGTAACAATGACGACCAGGTGACGCTCCTAGAAAGATTAGATAGTATGGACAATACAAAAGGAGACTGTGAGGTAATTAGGGCACGGACGTTAGGGTATAAATACGACTGGATTCGGACATTAGTTATGAGAAGTTAGTTACAAGATATAGTTACGAGAGATCTATTCACAGCTGGCGGTGCTGACGGATGTGGTCGGCACACAACACCCTTTCACTCTGTCCCACATAAGCACACCTGCGCAGCCTGCCATTGCGGGCTGAGGGTACAGGCACACTACACCCTCCCCTCTGTCAGAGTGTCAGGAAAAACCCCTTGCCTTGCCATTCTGGCCGATCGGCAGTACACAACCATGCTGGTCTGGCCAGATTAGGCAAGGAAAAAAACCATCTTTCTGCCATCCCGGCAGATGATAGCGGGCACACTCACCCCGCCGCTCTGTAGGGATGGCAGACATGCATCTGCGCCGCCAACAATGCTGGTGTGATAGGTACACTTCACCCTACCATGCTGGCAATGGCGGCGTAAAATGTATAATTTTTAACTAAATTAATATTTATTTAAATAAAAAAAAAGTTACGAGAGTTCTAGTTAGGAGAAGGTAGTTAAAAGAGATAGTTACGAGAGATCTAGTGACGAGAGGTTTTAGGGACAGGAGTCTTTAGTTAAGAGTTTTAGTGACGGGAGTTAAGAGAGCGACGAGGATAGCTAAGAGATCTTTGGTTAGTCAGAGTTGAGGCAGAGCAAATTATTGTGG
Organism: Bulinus truncatus; assembly: GCA_021962125.1. NCBI lineage: Eukaryota > Metazoa > Mollusca > Gastropoda > Planorbidae > Bulinus > Bulinus truncatus. The sequence goes on from JAGDYQ010000338.1 coordinate 56,052, forward strand.
AATTTAAAAGTGTATTCATTTATGAAATTGTAATATTATTATGTATATTTTGTAAATAAATCGTTGTGTTCACCACACATCTAGTTCGTTTGGTTACTGGATGTCAAAGGAGTGAGCGACCAGAGTAAAACAGACAGACATTAAGCTAAATTGACATCTCTAAGTTTCAATTAAAACCCAGAACTCATAACATAAACCAAAGGGCGTAACATGTATGGAGCAAATAGAAAGAGCCCGTAACATTAATAAAACAGCATTTTCTGTCATCTTGATAGACGACTCACTTCTCACTCAGAGTTCGACACGCTCCATCATGAGTTCTTCTGAGCATTACCAGCCTCAGACAGAGACCAAACCCATGAACTACCAGCCTCAGACAGAGACCAAACACATGAACTACCAGCCTCAGACAGAGAGATCAAACCCATGAACTACCAGCCTCAGACAGAGAGATCAAACCCATGAACTATCAGCCTCAGACAGAGACCAAACCCATGAACTATCAGCCTCAGACATAAGCCAAACACATGTGGTCTTTTTCGGGCTAGAAATGTATATATCAATGCAGAGGAACACATTAAAGCTACTTGCCCTTTAGAGGACACATTATCATTCATGTTACAAAAAACTGCTATTTGTTACTTTACTTAAGTGTCGATTGAGCGTATATTGTTGTGCTGTGTGCGTCCTATGGAACCACAATGCTGGGTAAAATGTACATTCATGCCAGACACTCAGTAAATGATCATATTCCAGACAAACGACCATCACTGATCGCCTAAGATTGTGAAAGGGAACTTTCATATTGACCTAAACAGTTCCCTTGGTACGGAAGCTTGAATCAGGAAACCTCAGATCGAAAGTTGAGCGTTTTATTAAGCGACTCAATAATTTTATATTTGTGACACTTGGTGAATGTCTAGGTGTTAGCAAACATTAAAATTATCCTTAAATGTTTGTATCACAGTTTTTGAAGATATTAAAAAAAAAACCTACTGTCTTAAAAATATGAATCTGCGAACTCTTTCCAATTTATACATAATAGAACAATACCTAATTGCGGAAGAAGGAAAGAGTTGCCGTTTATTCTTTAGGTTTTGAAGCTAGAGATGAACTAAAAATAAAATTGAAAATCATTTTCGCTTACCATCGGACCTCATTCTGACAGCAAGAACGTAATTCGGTCTACTCCAACCGCTGCGGCACTGTTTGCCTGTAGGACAGTCACAGTTGTCTGCCCCTGCTGTGTCATTTGTGCCATTGGCGTATGTAAATTTGGTTTGGTATTTACATGGTGTTTGCGAATCACACTAGGATAAACCAAGCAATCTTACATTAGTTGACGCCAATGTAACTGACGCAACATTTAATTATATATATATATATATATATATATATATTGAACAGTGTAACATTTACTTATATACTTGTGAGCAGGCTCGCCAAATATGTTACGTAAACTTATATACTTGCTAAATATGTTACGGTATATTTTACAATACTAATATTGAAGAAAAAACTCAGTGCAGTACACTATTTACAACTACTTTACTAAATAAATTAATTATTTAAAGATCTTCTAACTACGTCTACTATAACAAACAACTTCTAACTACCTATATCTACCCTAAACCTATGTGCTATACTACTGCATCTTACTCCACTCTACGTTACTCTACTCTACTATTTACTCTACTCTACTAGTTACTCCACTCTACTAGTTACTCTACCTTACTAGTTACTCTACTCTACTATTTACTCTACTCTACTAGTTACTCTACTCTACTAGTTACTCTACCTTACTAGTTACTCTACTCTACTATTTACTCTACTCTACTAGTTACTCTACCTTACTAGTTACTCTACCTTACTAGTTACTCTACTATTTACTCTACTCTACTATTGACTCTACTCTACTAGTTACTCGACCTTACTAGTTACTCTACTCTACTAGTTACTCTACCTTACTAGTTACTCTACTCTACTAGTTACTCTACTCTACTATTTACTCTACTCTACTAGTTGCTCTACCTTACTAGTTACTCTACTCTACTATTTACTCTACTCTACTAGTTACTCTACCTTACTAGTTACTCTACTCTACTATTTACTCTACCTTACTAGTTACTCTACCTTACTAGTTACTCTACTCTACTATTTACTCTACTCTACTATTTACTCTACCTTACTAGTTACTCTACTCTACTATTTACTCTACTCTACTAGTTACTCTACCTTACTAGTTACTCTACCTTACTAGTTACTCTACTCTACTAGTTACTCTACTCTACTATTTACTCTACTCTACTAGTTACTCTACCTTACTAGTTACTCTACTCTACTATTTACTCTACTCTACTAGTTACTCTACCTTACTAGTTACTCTACTCTACTATTTACTCTACCTTACTAGTTACTCTACCTTACTAGTTACTCTACTCTACTATTTACTCTACTCTACTAGTTACTCTACCTTACTAGTTACTCTACTCTACTAGTTACTCTACCTTACTAGTTACTCTACCTTACTAGTTACTCTACTCTACTAGTTACTCTACCTTACTAGTTACTCTACTCTACTATTTACTCTACCTTACTAGTTACTCTACTAGTTACTCTACTCTACTATTTACTCTACTAGTTACTCTACCTTACTAGTTACTCTACTCTACTATTTACTCTACTCTACTAGTTACTCTACCTTACTAGTTACTCTACTCTACTAGTTACTCAGTTATTTCTAACTTGACTTATTATGACAATACAAAGGTTGGGGTATGAAGGAGTCATCACGCTTGCTATGTATGTGCCATCAGTGGGCATGAAATGTGCCATCAGTGGGCATGAAATGTGCCATCAGTGGGCATCAAATCTCAAGTTGGGACCGTGACTTGAGACCCGGTCATGAACTTGGGTTACGCTATCAACATGGTGAACTAAGATGGGTCACTATCTTGGGATGGAGATGATAGTTTCACCTGCCGATGTAGGGAGGGGGGCGGTGAAGTGGTGGGGGGGGGGGTAAATTCTAAACGCCTCAAACAGTATGCACATTTGTTATACAAGTATTATAGTATACTAGCAGTACACTGCAATACTACACTGTCACATATTCGATCAGTTAATGCTTTCGAGTGTACAGAAATGGCCAACTTTTTTACACTTTTGAACAACCGCTTTCGCTTATAACATTTTTTTGACAGGCGACGTTTTTGGTGGTGGGCAATGAATGTACTACAAACAAAACAGACCATAAAATTCTAATGGATTATGAAAAGCACAAATCCAAGTTTTGACAAAACATTCAAAAGGAAGCGTTTCAGACGACGCGTAAAATATTCTGGCTGTCTATACTATCACTCACTTTACAAAGGCTTAACTCTTCATCTTTATAATTTTAAGGCAGATCTCTGCTGCAAAGGGTTGATATTTTGCTAGTATTTTATAAAAGGTAAAATGCTACAACTGGTAGACAGGCAGTGTAACCCCTAGGTCTAGATAGACGAGTCGCTACCTCTGTGATGGTGTTGTGACGAAAAATATTTATTGTGTAAAACATGTGTATTGCATACTTGTATTTGTATAAATGTGATATGGCATTAGCATAATGTAAAATGCTGTAAATAAAATTTTAAAAAAAAGTATAAATAAAATATTTCAATTTCTATAGAATCTTTGATAATATAAATTTAGTTAAATATTCGAAAATATCAGACTAGAAGGTGAATGTTAAGTCTAGCGCAAAGAAGTAGCAGAACTGATCATATAAAGAAGTAGCAGAACTGATCTTATAAAGAAGTAGCAGAACTGATCATATGAAGAAGTAGCAGAACTGATCATATAAAGAAGTAGCAGAACTGATCATATAAAGAAGTAGCAGAACTGATCATATGAAGAAGTAGCAGAACTGATCATATAAAGAAGTAGCAGAACTAATCATATAAAGAAAACGAATTTCCTGCCATTACCTACTGTCAGAACTGATCATATAAAGAAAACGAATTTCCTGCCATTACCTACTGTCAGAACTGATCATATAAAGAAAACGAATTTCCTGCCATTACCTACTGTCAGAACTGATCATATAAAGAAAACGAATTTCCTGCCATTACCTACTGTCAGAACTGATCATATAAAGAAAACGAATTCCCTGCCATTACCTACTGTCAGAACTGATCATATAAAGAAAACGAATTTCCTGCCATTACCTACTGTCAGAACTGATCATATAAAGAAAACGAATTTCCTGCCATTACCTACTGTCAGAACTGATCATATAAAGAAAACGAATTCCCTGCCATTACCTACTGTCCATATAAAAAAAAAACATTTGAAATAACTCCTTTTTTACAGGATTCCTTGCTCTTGACAATGTCGATATCCTTTGCCGACACTGCAGGGAAGTGGAGGAAACCGTGGATCACGTGCTGGCGGACCACAGGGTGGACCAGTCCGGAGGCTTGCTGGCCATTGGGCTCTATGGCAGTCTCCAGATGTTGAGAGACACAGCGAGTTTGATCTCACGGGCTCTAAGAAACTAAGTCTCAGCCCGCAGTAATCACTGAGAGTTCAGAGAGAGAGAGAGAGAGAGAGAGAGAGAGAGAGAGAGAGAGAGAGAGAGAGAGAGGGAGAGAGAGAGAGAGAGAGAGAGAGAGAGAGAGCTCTTTTAGATCAATAGGTAAAAATATTCTTAAAGCGTTTTGTCATTTATGACATATCATTGCCACAGCCTAAATATCTAGTCCCCCCCCCCGACAAATTCTGACAATTGGAGCCACTTCCGATTTTAAGATAAGTTCCCTTCTTAGCCCTAACGGGCCTTCGGGGCAGATGAAGTGTAGAATTCAGCTGTTTCTATAACCTCGGCATATGAAGGGATTGTGTGGTTAGCACAACGCCCAGCCGCCTTTACTTCCCCAACTTAAGTCAGGTACCCATTTAAAGCTGGGTGGACTTGTGGGACGACTTTGTACCAAATTTCACCTGGAAAAATTCCATGGGCCTCACCGAGGATCGAACCCAGGACTCTCAGGTCGACAGTCGAGTATCTACACCACTCGGCCATCCGTCCCACACTTCCGATTTTGCTTTAAAAAAAAACTGAGATGCAGCAAGTGAAAATAATAATATAAAACTGCACAAACATTGTGTAGAACAATAATATAAAACTGCACAAACATTGTGTAGAACAGTAATATAAAACCGCACAAACATTGTGTAGAACAGTAATATAAAACCGCACAAACATTGTGTAGAACTACAATATAAAACTGCACAAACATTGTGTAGAAAAATTGATGAACAGTATTGAACGACTTTGGTTTTGTTTTTGTTGTGGAGTTCATTTAATGCCGTACTAAGAATGCGAACTATAAAAAAAAAAAAAAAATTTTTGGCACCCTGATTTTGAATGAAAAAATTAAATAACTTGTTATTAATTAAATAGGAAAATCTTCAAATCACAAATTACTTCACTTTGAAGCATTTCAAACAAATATTAATCGGATCCTAAAAATGTTTGAGCTTTCACTCTTTCGCATACTGAGGAATGAGGCGCCATTTTCAGACTCTGTCCAGGGGAACATTTACGTTATTTACACCCCATTAAACGTAAATAGATTTACAGAGAGACAAGCATTGTGTAGAAACACTAACGAATTGATTCATGATAAGAAAAAGTCCATTTTTTAGACACTGCTAGACATACTTATAAGTTAAAATTATCATTATAATGAACACAATTTAAGAAACTTACCACTGAGTGTCCTTTCTCAATAGCTAAAAGGAGAAACAAGCAGATTGAAAAGATCATGTCTCAGCCAAATGTACTATAACTAAAAGACAAGTACTAAGTTAGCTATGGCTAGTACAGAGTAATAATGCTACTGAAAACTAGAAGACAGCTACTACGTGAGCTATGGACAGTACAAAAGTAGTCAACACACGATCATACCTAATGCACAGTGGAGAGCACAATAAAAGACAAATAACAATGTATCCCCCCTCCCCCACAGTGGGCGTAGTGAGGGGGCAAGGGGGGCATCATGCCGCGGGTGCTACTCACAAAGGGGCGCCAAATGATATATTTACATATAATATTACATGGTTTTCAATGGCTGAAAAGGTATTTTACTTCGGGCGCGAGTTAAGCTCGCTACGCCACTGCCTCCCCCAATCCCCGTCTCAAGTAAAACACCTGTTCACATAGATTTCTTGTAATGAACATTTTAGATACCAACGATTAAATAGGATAAACAGGTAAATAGGATTACACTACATTAAGTAACATAAGAAACACTTCAGCTGCTGGTTAAATCCACGGTTCTCAGCTATTGATACGCGAATGACCCTCTTACAGCCAAAGGTCACAGGAAAGTTTTAGTTTTAAACAACCAAGAGTTTAAAAGAAGGTCGCCAGTTACAGCGTGACATCACTAGACCACGTGACCATGTATAACATTAGAAAGGTAAGCACATTTATTCAAGAACTTACGTGCCAGGGCTACCCCGCGGACATACTTTCGCACCCTCAGTGGCGCAGTTGCGAAAAAGGTAGAAAACGTCTGGGTTAACTCGATCTTTATAAATTTTTTCCACATTGTCCTTATACACACATATGAAGGAATTTAATTTTGAGGATATGGTTGTTGGAAATCTGGTTACCTAAAAATTAATTTCTCAAAAAAAGTTTCCACCGACTGATAATAAGATTTTTTTTTTCTGTTTAGCAATTAAATTTACTTGTTTGGGCTAAACACAGTACACACAAGGTTGGCTTCACAATGCTAGATTATTATATTGTCACTTGATTACTGCTACAGTTTCATTTCTTAATCTACCGAGGCTCGTGTTATCGTCACTTACCTCCCTCCCCCATTTGAGAACTATTGGTCCATCCAGTCTTCTCCGTATTAGGCTGTTGATGGTTAATTGTCTTTTTGTTCTACAAAAAAAAGTTCTAGCGTGCGCCTTCTAATACATATTCTTCTTTTACATGAAGGACATAAGTATAAAGCTTGATATCGTTAGGGTCAATGTGTGCTAGCTGGCCAATGTCAGGAACTGGCCAGCAAAACTGGCCAATGCTGACAATGGCTGACCAATGTGAATGAACACATGGGCAGTGTGCGACTGGCCAAAGTGGAAGCGACGATTGAAATAATAACATTATAGGAAATGGATGGTCGTGCTGTGAAAGAAGGTCACCATAAAAACTGTCCCATTATGATATAAGATATTTCATCTCATTCTTACAGGGACATCACACACACACAGTATTGTTCAACAAAACAAATATAAATTTCGCATTTTCTCTGTGTTACTTAGTTTAAATATTTTAAACGATAAATCATCTTTCACTTAGTAAATATAAACCCACTTTTACTGAATTGTGGTTACCTTTGTTTTTACAACTGTACAGATAATTGCAAATAGATTCGAGGCATTTCAGACACGTTTCGATAAATTAGGTCGATTGTCTTCCCGCACCAATTAATCATGTCACACCATTATACCAATACTGTTCAGATCGACAGTTGAATAATACAAAAAAAAGCCTTCGAAATACCACAACGATCAGACAACGATCACACAACGATCACACAACGATCCCAATTTTGTTTGAAATTTAACACAGGCACCCGGCCACATCCAGCGGTCATTCTGTTGCAACTAATTTATCTTGCTTTCGTATTTAGTCTGGCCAATGTCTGGCATCGGCCGGTTTGCAAAGCACTGGCCGCAACAATATCCCTGCTATTGGGATGGATATATCTGGAGTACTCACATACATGGGCGTCGCTAGGAATTTTTCCAGAGGGGGGCAAACATTTTCCAGGGGGGGGGGGCAAATAACAACTTCATGACATTTTTTTTAAAGGTAAGGGGTGGGGATTAAATGCCCCTCTCTTATATGACATTTTTTCAAAATGTAGGGGAGGGGCAAATGCCCCCCTTGCCCCCCCCCCCGTGAATACGCCAATGCTCACATTTAGGGGATGGGGTGGTCGTGCGGCGTAGAACGCTCGACTGTCGACCGGAGAGTCGTCAGTGAGATCCTTGGGATTTTTCAGGTCCTGGTGTAAGTCCCCCAAGTCCACTCAGCTTTAAATGGGTACCTGACTTAAAGTTGCTGGAGTAAAGGCGGCTGGGCAGTTGTTCTAGCCACACAATCCCTTGACATGTTTCAGGTTGTTGAATTTGATGAATTATAAACTTCCTCTGCCCCGATGAGACCTCAGGGGCTCAAGGGAACTTTACTTTTTTGTTTGCACACAGGTATTGGAGACAAACAAAACCAGCTTCATGGTTAAATTTAAATTGATGTCCATCTACTTCCGAATTTATCACTGTCCTTTTTCTCTCTTCCGTCTCTCCATCTTCTCTCTCCGTTTGTTTCCGTCCACCGCATTTCATTCATCTGCGTCATACATATTTATAATCTACTGCAGTGAGTTATTGTGTTATTGTATTATTGTGTTATTGTATTATTGTGTTATTGTATTATTGTGTTATTGTATTATTGTGTTATTGTATTATTGTGTTATTGTATTATTGTGTTATTGTATTATTGTGTTATTGTATTATTGTGTTATTGTATTATTGTGTTATTGTATTATTGTGTTATTGAATGTAACTTTAAAAAAAGAGAGGCTGAAAAAGAACATATTTCAGAATTTAGAATATATTTTTTAAAAATATATATTATTGTATTTACCACAATAGTTATATCAAATTATCTCCCATTTTATCTCTGATTATATATAGACTCACTGCTCAATGTGTTTTATTTAGAACCGTTATTTTTTTGTAACCAGCTGAGCCAAGTTCTCAGGTTTTGTATATGTGACCGTAGAGAAATTAGAGACCTGCATCCTGTGTACTGGGCACACCTCGTGGCTATTTATTGGCTACCATTTCCTTTACTGACCCAACTTCCTTTCTCAATTTCTAATTAGCTTCTGGACACACCTAATCAATTAGTTGCACTCTGTGGTCTGGGACATAACTGGGTCAATTACATTTAGGTTACAGTTTCAATGTTTTTCTAAATACACAAAATTGTTTCAGCAATGTTGGAAAAACAAATTTTTTACAAGTTTTTACAAGTTCTTTTATATACGTATAGGTTTTTTCAGTGCCTTTTTATATTTTTTTAAAACATATTTTCTATAACATTTATATTTACTAAGATTTTTCTTTTCAATTCATTATAATATTGAATGTAAAATATATTGTTTATATCTTTTAATGCCACAAGAACTTAACTTGGTTTTGCTTGGAAAGTTTTTAAAAACTAGTTAAATAAACAATATAAAAAACAATTACTTTGTATAAAAAAGCTTAATTAAAATGCACTGAAAAGTCAAGAAAACATTCATTATTTCTGATAAATATTTATTTCATTTATATTATAAGATAAAGTGTACATCTAAATTCTAGAGGTTTAGATTATTTAATGTTAAGGAATATTTAGTTTCTTGTATTGTATTCACCATTGCTTTACATTTTTGTAAGAACTAAAAACAATAAGCAAACCGCATTACTAGAAAGACTGAAACTGAAATTCCTAATCATTTCGACTCAACAGTTAGACTGAAATGATACTTTTTTTTTACAATTTCGACTGTTAGACTAATCTTGTACGCCTTACAATTTCGACTGTTAGACTAATATTGTACTACCTTACAATTTCGACTGTTAGACTAATATTGTACGCCTTACAATTTCGACTGTTAGACTAATATTGTACGCCTTTCAATTTCGACTGTTAGAATAATCTTGTACTGCCTTACAATGTTCTTATCCCTCTTCCAAATATAAACATTCGTTCACATTCTATAATATTACAATCAGGCCCGGTTTAACCGCTAGGCAGGACTAGGCGGCCGCCTAGGGCGGCAAATATTCTGGGGCGGCAGCCGTGGTAGTAAAAGATACGTAAAAATAGAAATATTAAAAAAATTGACGTCCTTTAGTAATACATGGATTGAATAATATTTTATTGCTAAGAGTTTATTAACATTGAAATTCTTAATATATTTCACTAAATAAAAGGACAAAACGTCATATTAGAAATTAAAATAATCTGGTTTTATAAAAGAAATCAGAAAACAACGCGAGTTGTCAAACGTGGTTGAATACGTCATGCATGCTTTGACGTATTCGGGAAAACCATAAACGCAACACATCTATCTATAAATATATAGGATTGCATCTTGCAGGCTGCTGCTGTTGTTCAGCATGGTTGGGTGAAGAAGAGAATTTTATATATAGGTATTAAAAAAAATAAATTAAATAATTGAAAATTAATTGTCGTAGAGTTACTCGACTGCCAACTTATACTGCAGGTAAGATATTTAGTTTGCTTATGTAAATACTATAGAACAGCGTTATATTTCAAATCATTTGATTAGGGGAGAAATTTGACAACGTCAAGTAACTACTTTCTGTAATCTCCGCAACGTGTTTTCAAATGCGGCCAATCTGTGTCTTTTGAACTTAAAAAGCACTTAAAAATAACGTCGGTGATCGATCTCATTTTAAAAGACGTTACTGAAGTGGACTGTGAAGATTAAAGTTAGTTAATAGCAGGGGTTAACGCTTCGCCTTTTGCCCAAGTCCAATTATTTAACATTGGAAGATATTTTGCAAATGGCCTACGTTCAAATGTGAACGATTATGTAAATATGTAAACGACCGTTAATGACGTCATGCCATTGTCATCGCTATTTGGAATAATGGGCGTGTTTCTATTGCATAAGCCAATAGAGAAACATTTCATCTAGTAATACTATATATAGACGTCATTGGTTAATTGTCATTGGAAAGTTTAGTCCTCAGATATTTAATCCTAAATTTGTAAATGTAAATTGCAATTATTTTATTTTTCAAGAATGTATTACAAATTTTGAAAAATAATGAACCACAATAAAATTCGATCTTGCAGTTTCCATGGTTATTTTAACCCACCATGTCAGAGAGAAAACGATTGTCTGGTGCACAGTATCGTAAAAGACAGGTTGAAAAAGAAAAAAAATGTAACAAAACAAGCAGAATCGTTGTTAAAGTATCTATGTACATCGGACAGAGATGAAGATGGTCCAGATCGACCAGATGAGTTGAAAAATCAAACCGAAGCAGACAAGGAAGCGGAGGAAACCGAGATTACAGTATCAGAAGAGTTTGAATCACAAAATGAAATGCACGTTTCATACCAAGAAACACAATCTGAAGGTCAAGAAATAGATAATTTCAATGGTGTATATGTTAACTTTGGCGATCCTGCTGCTTGGACCGAAATTGGTGATCATATGAGACAAATTTTGATAGCACATGGACCAGAACAAGTTGAGCAGTTTGATTTTCCTAAAGATAGTTTGCAACGAAAATTCTCAAAAAATCATTACAAACGCAGGCTTGTCAATGGAGAAGAAATTCGCAGATGCTGGCTGCAGTATTATGTAAGTAATGACTCTGTTTATTGCTTCTGCTGCAAGCTGTTTACCACTACCCGTAGCGTAGGTGCGTCATATCTTTCTGATAAAGGTTCACATGATTGGAAAAACATGTCCGCAATTCTATCAGGGCATGAGAAAAACAGTGAGCATCTAGCTAATTTTCATTCATGGAAGGAACTTGAGCTGAGACTGCGACAAATGAAAACAATTGATGCCGAACACATGCGTCTCACTAAAAAAGAAGAACAGTATTGGCAGCAAATCTTGAGACGGCTGATTGCTTTAGTTAGAGTTCTTGGTATGCAAAATCTTGATTTTCGTGGAACACATGATAAACTTAACACTTCTGATAACGGTAACTTCCTGAAATTTGTGGAATTTCTAGCTTTTTTTGACCCACTAATGGATGAGCATCTCCGAAAGATTAAAAACAATGAGACCCATGTACATTATCTAGGCAAAGACATACAGAATGATTTTGATTCAGCTTTTATCCAATGCAATCAAACAAAAAATTCTGGCTTCTGCTCGTGATGCTAAGTACTTTTCAATAATTCTAGATTGCACACCAGATGCTGGTCATGTTGAACAAATGACCATGATCATTCGCTTTGTGGATGTGATTTCAAGTCCAGAAAATGACACTGCGGCACCATAATCTGTAAAGGAACATTCCTTGGGTTTTGTGCCTCTAAAAGAGACAACTGGTGCTGGCATGACGGAAACTATTCTTAAGCAGTTAGAAGAGGTGTCTTTATCTATCGAAAATTTACGCGGTCAATGCTATGACAATGGCAGCAATATGAAGGGAAAAGCCAATGGTGTCCAAAGAAGAATTTTAGATGTCAATCCACGAGCATTGTTTGTTCCTTGCAGTGCACATACCTTGAATTTGGCTGTAAATGATGCCGCTAAATATTGCTTAGTGCAACGTGTTTATACATTCTTTTCTGCATCAACTCGCCGTTGGGAAGTTTTAACTCGACATGTTTCTAATCTCACTGTTAAACCACTGAATGAAATAAGATGGGAAAGTCGAAATTTAAAGCCTCTTCGTTTTCAGCTTGGTGAAATCTACGATGCTCTGGCAGATATTGCGGATGACACAAATTTAACAAGAGCATCTGGTAATACGTGTACATCACGAACAGATGCGCGGGTTATTGCAAAAGCCATTTTTAGTTTTAAGTTTGTCGTTTCTCTGGTTGTGTGGTATAATGTGTTGTTTGAGATCAACATGATTAGTAAACAATTTCAAAAAAAAAGAATGAGATATACATGGCGCCATCAATCATCTGGCTGAAACAAAGAAGTTTCTCGTAAACCGCAGAAATGACACAGAGTATGAGAAAATACTGGTAAATGCAGCTGAAATCGCAGTCAATTCAGAGATACCAGCACTTTTCGAACCTGAACCAACCCGTATCAGAAGAAAGAAGAAGCAATTTCCATATGAAAGAGATGACGAAGAACCCATTCATGATCCAAAAGACAAATTCAAAGTAAACTTTTACTTCGCTATTCTTGACACAGCCATACAATCAGTTGATGAAAGGTTCACTCTGATGCAAAAAATTAGTTCGGTGTTTGGTTTCCTGTATGATGTTCATAGTTTAAAAAATAAAACTAGCAGGGAAGTTACGGAACATTGTTTGAATCTTGAGAAAGCTTTGCGACATGGAGACTCCAAAGATATTGACGCATTTGATCTAAGCAGTGAACTGAAAGCCATTTCAAGACGAGTTGCAAGGTGTGCATCGCCACAGGATGTACTAAACTTTATATTGAAAAATAATCTAACAGATAATGTGCCCAACACTGTTATAGCTCTCCGAATCCTCTTGACACTTCCAGTTTCTGTGGTCAGTGGTGAGCGAAGCTTCTCAAAACTCAAACTGATAAAGACATATTTGAGAACGTCCATGCTACAAGAAAGACTTGTTGGATTAGCTACTGTTTCAATCGAACATGATTTTGCTAGAGACATTGATCTGATGGAACTCGTTTCTACATTTTCTAAAGCAAAAGCACGAAAAATAAATATTTGAAATTTAATTATAGATTTATTTTATTGGCCTACGATTGTAGCCTATACCATAATACACAATTATACATGACATTGTATAGATTCTGTTGCAACTTAAATAGTTATTGAAACAAATGACAGCATAGTTTTCGTTCATGAAAGTTATAATATTACTTTAAATATTAGTTCTTTTAGTTGCCTTTAGTAGGGGGCGGAGTGCAACAGGTTCGCCTAGGGCGGCAAATACTCTGGCGCCGGCCCTGATTACAATTGATTATCTAGAAAATGCGGAGTCTTGAAACTGTATTGTCTTGAAACTGTACAAAGACTGAATTGTCTTGAAACTGTGTTGTCTTGAAACTGATTAAGACTGTATTGTCTTGAAACTGTATTGTCTTGAAACTGTATTGTCTTGAAACTGTATTGTCTTGAAACTGTATTGTCTTGAAACTGTATTGTCTTGAAACTATATAAAGACTGAATTGTCTTGAAACTGTATAAAGACTGAATTGTCTTGAAACTGTATAAAGACTGAATTGTCTTGAAACTGTATAAAGACTGAATTGTCTTGAAACTGTATTGTCTTGAAACTGATTAAGACTGTATTGTCTTGAAACTGATTAAGACTGTATTGTCTTGAAACTGTATTGTCTTGAAACTGTATTGTCTTGAAACTGTATAAAGACTGAATTGTCTTGAAACTGTATTGTCTTGAAACTGATTAAGACTGTATTGTCTTGAAACTGTATTGTCTTTAAACTGTAAAAAAACTGTATTGTCTTGAAACTGTATTGTCTTGAAACTGTAAAAAAACTGTATTGTCTTTAAACTGTATTGTCTTGAAACTGTATAAAGACTGAATTGTCTTGAAACTGTATTGTCTATGTGATCGTCACTCAGAGTATATAAATGTTCACACTTTCACCTCGATTGGACATTATAATTAAAATAAAATTAATTTTTATAATGATCGATACATTTACACTCATCACAGAAAATACATTAAGAAAAGCTAATAATAATAGGAAATAAGCAGCCAAAATAATACAAAATATTATTTACTAATATCTACAAATTTTTTTCACATGTTAGCAGAATGATGGTAAAAAAATGAAAGCAGCCAATGCTATAAAATACAAGAGGTATACACTTTTGTCAAGACCAACCGGAACTGGGTGTCAAGAAAATATTCATTGTATTATAATTATTTGCATAATGTAACATACAATTTATTCAATAAATGGGTTATATTTGCCCGAAAAAACAAAATCTCTATTTTACAATTCTTTTTCTCTTAAAACTTTTTTTTATTTTTTTTTATTTTATAAGCTTTCAATTACTGGTAGGTTCACTTTCTGGGTGTAAAGCTATGCCCTCAAAACTGGTAACTCTATTTTGGACATGTTCTAATTTAGTGACGACATTTAGATTTGGCAGACCTGTGTAGATTCTTCATAAAAAATAACAATATATGATTTTAATAATTTCCAGTCTATGAATTAACACACACTGTTGAAAAATTACGAAGCGAATTATTGTTTTAATTAATGCTTATAGGTGGAAAATAGTTCTTGAGAATCGAGATTACCACGTCAAAGTAAATACGATCGATAGCACCGATGCAGAAGAGCGCGAAATGGTGTAACATTTCGTCTAGTCTTACATAGACTAGAAGATTTGGGCGGAAGTGTGTACAAACAGTTCTTTATTAAGTTTAATTAGTTTAATTCTTTCAAAACTAAAAATTATATTTTAAAAAAAAAGCATTTTGTAAAAATTGATACAAACAAAATGCACTAAATAAAAAAACAAACAAACATGATATCGTACAAATATAAATTATCATTATTAAAAACTTAAAATAGTGTGTGATTAAAGAAATATTAAACTAAATATTAAACTAAATATTGGACTAAATATTGAACTAAATATTGAACTACATATTGAACTAAATATTGAACTAAATATTGAACTAAATATTGAACTAAATATTGGACTAAATATTGGACTAAATATTGAACTAAATATTGAACTAAATATTGGACTAAATATTGGACTAAATACTGAACTAAAAATTGGACAAAATATTGAATAAATTTTGAACTAAATATTGAACTAAATATTGAACTAAATACTGAACTAAATATTGGACTAAATATTGGACTAAATATTGGACTAAATATTGAACTAAATATTGAACTAAATATGTCTTTATATTAGTTGATAAGTATTATAAGTAAAATAATTAATCTATATATCAAGATATTTTTTTTACTTTTAAAGCATTTTCCATAAAAGCTTTTTTTTAGAAGATGTATGTACGATTATTGAATAACTGGTTAATAGTACTGGACAAAGAGTAATGTAGATGTATGTACGATTATTGAATAACTGGTTAATTGCACTGGACAAAGAGTAATGTAGATGTGTGTACGATTATTGAATAACTGGTTAATTGCACTGGACAAAGAGTAATGTAGATGTATGTACGATTATTGAATAACTGGTTAATTGCACTGGACAAAGAGTAATGTAGATATATGTACACACATTATTTTATTTGACTTAACAAGGCCACGTGAATTATCTTTGCCTAGGGTCCTAAACTATCACAGAAAGTCTTGGCAAACCTTAGGACGGCCATGTGAGGGCTCGTCCATTAATTACGTCAACAAATATTTGCACATTTTAGCCCCACCCCCACCCTACCCTCAACTCAACAAATGTGAAACATTCGGTGACCTCATCCTAGTAAAATTACATCAATTTTTAGCATCCGCCCCCTTAAAAATACAAACTTACTTATTATTGTATATCGTAACCACTGGAACATGTAGACTAGTTATGAAGCAATTGTTGTTATTGCATAAGGGAACCTGTTGATTGGTTAAAAAAAAATAAGCATGTGACTAATTTGCATTACATTATACAAGGGCAATGACTGCCACCACAGCATTCCAGTTTGTTTACAAGGCAAATGTCAAGCGTTGACATTATTAGGTTGATTTAATTATTACTTCAACATCGTTCATTTAGCAGGAGGAAGTAAGTAACCATGACATTTACAGAGAAAATTAAGCGTAATGCTTGACTCTGATAAAACTGAAAATGATCTGTTCGACACATTTCTGTTTCTAGTGCATCTCCTTTCGTTGATGTAGGCTACATGTTGGGTTTTAAAACAAAATGTCAGTTCTTCTAACAACAATTGTCTTTTGTGTGTTTTACAGTATTCTCCTAATGTAGTCACATTAAAAATATAAATAAATCCGACAATGAATGCTCGCATCAAATTTTTCATGGTTGTAAAAAAAACATTCATTTCTTCTTTATCAATATCCAGATAGGTCACTTTATCAATATCCAGATAGGTCACTTTATCAATATCCAGATAGGTCACTGAAGTGAGGTTCACACAGACGTCTCTTATAGGATCAGAGCTGTATTTTTTTTAAATTCTAAAACGAAGTGGCTACGGTTACGGCCAGCACCATCATATTAGGGTTAGGATTAGTATTAGGGATAGGGTTAGGGTTAGGGTTAGGGATAGGGTTAGGGTTAGGGATAGGGTTAGGGATAGGGTTAGGGATAGGGATAGGGTTAGGGATAGGGTTAGGGATAGGGTTAAGGATAGGGTTAGGGATAGGGATAGGGATAGGGATAGGGATAGGGTTAGGGATAGGGTTAGGGTTAGGGTTAGGGATAGGGATAGGGTTAGGGATAGGGATAGGGTTAGGGATAGGGTTAGGGTTAGGGATAGGGTTAGGGATAGGGTTAGGGTGTGGAGCAATATCTATGGCTGGTTCCCCGAAAAAAACTACGGATTACGCCGGACGTAACCGTAGCCACTGCGATTCTAAAATCACTAATCTGATAGTTTGTGAAACACATTTTCAGCATCCTCGTGTGCAATGTCCTGGAAAGCACTACGGTGGACATGTATTACCTGGTTTTGAACCCGTTTACTGTACAACGCCTATTGTCCCCCCAGAGTCTGGACTTTTATTTTGCCGTAACTCAATAATCTGTTCAAGTTTAATCCGTTTTTTTTTATTTCAAGGTACACATTTTCTGAACCATCCATGCTGCCCAATGTGGTTTTTTTTTATTAGTTTAAAAGGAATAGTATGGGGGGGGGGGTATAATAAATAAAAAAAACAAAACAAATTCAGGCCAGCCGAAATGATGGACAATATATGAGCTTTTGCCACGGGCCCAGGCTAAAATGACAGCATTTGGCCGGAGGGGGGGGTTCAGAGATTACTATGGGCTAAAACAATCGATACAGCTTTTGTCTTAGTCCCCCCCCCCCTATCCCAAAGGCACATTGCCTAGTTGAAGCTGCCAAGCTGCCCCCCCCCCCTTCCTTCACTGCGTAGTTAAACCACTGTTTGTACAGGTCCGACATGGAAATACTGACAGAAACAGCACACTTGAGTGAGTTTTCAAAGTTATATTGAAAATTGTTTTAACAGGAGTCGTTAAGATATGAAACTAACAAATTTAAGATAGACACATTTAAACCAATCCAATTTTATTGCAACACTTTTATTTTATTTAAATTAACAAACAAAAGAATTGTTAAAAATATGAAAATGTGAACTATACAATAGCAAACAAATTAAAAAAAATAGTATAAAGTAATAAAACGTCTTTAAAAAAATACAATTTCTCCCTTTTTTATGATCTGTTGTAAAAATACAATTACACAGATTTAAGTTAATTTAAACTTGGTGACAATATTTCTGATGTATATATATATAGGCAATGCTATCAACATAGATCTGAGAGAAAGTATTTGTTCATAGAACCATTTAATAAGATTTTAGAACGATTTTCGTCATGGTTCTCCTTACTTCTGTGTGTGTTGAGAGTATAGACGCACAAATCATTAAAGGTCATCCAATAATATTTCAAAAAATAACTTCAGTGTATATAAATATATATATATATATATATATATGTTGCCCAAAGGGTAAAAGTACTTGTACTATCTACTCTTTTATCTTCTTTCTTTACGGATGATACCAATCTGTAAACTGTCGCCTTGACCAATACTTTTTTTTATGACTTCTAAAGTCAGCTTAAGAATAAATTATTTTTGATTCGCAAAAAAAAAATACTGCTCTTGATTTTTAAAACAAACAAAACAAAAATAAAATACATTTTAAGTTCCTTTGAAGAAAAATAAACTGTGATTTTCTTACTTTTCTATAACAAATAAAGATACTTCAATTAAAAGTTTGAATTATTACAAGTGTTACTAAAAGTCACTTAAGTGGCTGCAAATTACTAAACCGCACCATAAAACCAACAAAAACTAGACAAATTGTAATTTTATTAACCATGTTATATGTTTCATGTATATTGACAACCAACTGTTATCTTTGACTACGTAACAGATAATCAATATAAAGGTAATGTCTATAACATGAGCTATTTATTTTGATATTCATCAATATCCATTTTGCTTATAGCTAATTCATAATGAACTGATAAATAAGTCATAAATATCGTTTGTTTCATCCCTTTAAGCACTTCGACAAGTTCCTTCGGTGCCATTTGACTTGCAGTATGTTCCCGTCGGACAATCGCAGGGAAATGTATTTAGGCCGTTAGTAGTTCTATAACAAACGTTGTTTTCGCTAGTGCAGGTTATCTGAAAGAGATGTAAAAGGGAGATATAGAGGCGAATAGACAGACAAGTTGTAAGACGTACGGGTACATTGACATGTGATTAGAAAGGTAGCAGATGGTTGTATAGACCGACTGACAGATAGAAATGGATGAATCGATATACATCAATAGATAAACTGGCAAATAAAGTAACAACATATAGCTATGTAGACAGATGATATATAGACAGATTAGATGATCGATAGACAGATGATATATAGACAGATGATATATAGACAGATGATATATAGACAGATGATATATAGACAGATGATGTATGGACAGATGATATATAGACAGATGATGTATGGACAGATGATATATAGACAGATGATATATAGACAGATGATATATAGACAGATGACATATAGACAGAAGACATATAGACAGATGATATATAGACAGATGATATATAGACAGATGACATATAGACAGAAGACATATAGACAGATGATATTCTAATAGAATGACTCTGAAGACTTCACTCGACGTGACATTTGGCCCCTCCCCCCCCCACCAGTATATGATGAAATAAATCGTTTATTTTTCACCAGTGAAACAGACCTTGTGTGAGTCACAGATGTAGTTGTAGACATAGTGAAACGACTCCATGACTGACGAGGAATGAAACAGAGGCTCTGAGTCTGGACATCGGCAGTTGTAGCTGACCAGAGTGGTCGGGAAGGCCAGTCCTTTCATGGTCACAGCCTGTAGGGAGAAAACTGAATGTTAGAGTAATGTATGTACACGATAATTGAATAATTGGTTAATAGCACTGGACAACAATTAAAACTTTTTTTTTCTTAGGCAGAAATGAGTTGAGACTTCATAAACGATGTTAGGCCGCTGAATCGAAATATGAAAATCCATTTTTTTTTTAAATCACGTACTGTTTTTTACTTTGAAAAATTGTACAACTGATGATTCCACGTTTTTACGAAGAGTCAGTCTCTTACAATGTAATGAGAAGTTCTGACTCGACTGTCCGTCTCTTACAATGTAATGAGAAGTCCTGATTGTGTTTCTCAAATTGTTATAACAGTATCCTAATTGTGTTTCTCAAATTGTTATAACAGTATCCTAATTGTGTTTCTCAAATTATTATATAACAGTAGACTAATTTTGTTTCTCAAAGATAAAATTATGAAACTATGTGTTTGTGTGAGTTTTGTTTGTGTGACCGGTATAGCTGCATTACATCCTCAGACCAATGTATTACATTTAGTGCTATCTAATTGGAATCGTAGCTGATTTATAAATAGTTAGTTCAAGAAAAAAATTACAAAGATAAAAAAAATTCAACAAAAACATAAATACAAAACGAATGCATAAATTGGAGGGATGATGACGTCATTTTACCAACAATTGTGTGGGTGTGGTCAAATAATATGCACCTTCTGTACGGATGTGGTGGTATATATGAAGTGCTGGGACAGAAATACACATAGATATATTTTTGAGAAAACACATACATTCATTGCATGCATGTTTACACAAGTTCACTTTTGTATTCATAGAGGTATGCTATGATTCTTGATAATTATAAGCAGTTGTACAGCATTCAAGTAGAAGTACTGAAAATATTCACATTGTTTATTAATTATCAGGTGCAAGTAGAAGTACTGACCGTTTGTCCAGGTGTACAGGTAGAGGTTGACTGAAATCTGTTACAGAACATGTACCTGGCTGTAGCATAGGACACTGGAATATAAAATATCTACAGTTATCTATCTATCTATCTATCTATCTATCTATCTATCTATCTATCTATCTATCTATCTATCTATCTATCTATCTATCTATCTATCTATCTATCTATCTATCTATCTATCTATCTGTCTATCTGTCTGTCTGTCTGTCTGTCTGTCTGTCTATCTATCTATCTATCTATCTATCTATCTATCTATCTATCTGTCTGTCTGTCTGTCTGTCTGTCTATCTATCTATCTGTCTGTCTGTCTGTCTGTCTATCTATCTATCTGTCTGTCTGTCTGTCTGTCTGTCTGTCTGTCTACCTACCTACCTACCTACCTATCTATCTATCTATCTATCTATCTATCTATCTATCTATCTATCTATCTATCTATCTATCTATCTATCTATCTATCTATCTATCTATCTATCTATCTATCTATCTATCTATCTATCTATCTATCTATCTATCTATCTATCTATCTATCTATCTATCTATCTATCCGTCCGTAAGTCCTACTGATTGTTTGTCTATATATCTATTATATCTGTCCGCACATCTATCTCTTTCTCTTTCCTCCCCCTCTCTCTCTCTCTCTCTCTCTCTCTCTCATATATATATATATATATACGTGTGTGTGTGTGTGTCTTTTGATATTTCACCTCTCAAATAGAATTAGACAGTTTGTCGTTTGTCTGGCCATTCCATTTTAAAATGTAGATATTAACTGTGAAGAGTCAATCTCCACTCAACTAGATTCAGTTATCTAAAAAAAAAATGAGACTGAAAAATTCGTTTTCGCTTACCATCGGACCTTAATCTGGCTTTAATAACGTAGTTGGGTCTCCTCCATCCATTCTGGCACACTCCTCCATTGGGGCAGCTGCAAGATGAAGACTCCCCGATATCAGTTGTGCCGTTGCTGTACTGGAAGCTGACCGTGTACTTACACGCCTCTGTTGATGAGTGACATCTCTGAATGAAAGACACAAAAAAAAAATCATTAGGGTGAAACTTAAGCAACCTAAGTTTATAGCGGTTCTCAATTTTTTCGGGCATGTGTGTAATGGCAGGGCCCAGCCCCGTAGCCAAGGGGGGCACTCGAGGGGGCCGCCCGCTTAAAAAAGAAAAAGAGGAAAATATAAAGAAAAAGTAACTAAAATGAGGAAGTATCCTCTTGCTGGGTATTGGTACCCCCCTGCTAACTTTTACCTGGCTACGGGCCTGGCAGGGCCGCTAAAGGTAGAGCGGGGGGGGGGCTATACCCTAAAACATTTCAGGAGCTTCTGCACCTAGAGGCACCCGTTTTATGCAGTATTCTGCTATACAGTTAACTAGCAATGAGTATGTATGACCAGATGGGCCCCAGTTAATTGAGATTGTCAGGGACATTAGAGGATTGCTACCATAACTTGAGAAGCCCTTTATTTCAATACTTATTACGAGCTGGTCAAAAAAAAAAAGAAAAGAAATACTCATAGTCTCAATAACAGGGGCTACGACTTAGATTATTCGAGCCCCGCCCCCTTAATAGACTGGCACGTAAAAATGATATATATTCCGTATAAATGTGAGCTCTTATAGACCCCCTCACAGGATCAGGGGTGTTCTCCCGTCTCTGCCCACAAAGTTGTTTGTCGTCGGTCATGGTGTGACCTCGTTTTGTTTTTTTTACAATTGCACCGCCCAACGGATTTTGAGGTTTTAGTATCATTAGGCCCAATATATACAAAATTTATTTTATTTTGAGCGACTTTTTCCATAATTAACTTTATACCAGTAAGTGATATCATGTACGTGATAGTTAGTTTAACAATCTTTAGGTTGTTGACATCCATTACATCTAGAACTAGAAAACATCTTTATAACTTAACTGAATAAATTCCAGAATGTGTCATACTAGACACTGCAGTCAGAAAATGTCATTCATTGTACAAATAACAATACAGCAGTGGAATTTTAACGATAATTCTGACTATTTAAGACGAAATAGTAAAAGACATCATGGGGGGAGGGGGAAATAGAGCATTACAGCAGTGGTGCAACCGGAGGGGGGCAGGGGGGCTTGAGCCCCCCCCCAGACCAAATCATCAATACATAATTAATGTTATAAAGTTACTAAAATGACTGTCAGACTGTCTTTTTTCATAATGTGAGCTTCCCAACATTTTATGCGGGTTGCGCCACTGCATTACAGTGAATTGTTATACTTTAGAAATGTCCTTTCAATAACATTTTAGAATAATTCAATGGTGTAAACTATCTGTGCCAAAAGTACTGAAGTAGTAAAAATGCCGCCCTTGAATAACTGCAAAGTATGTGCCGCCCAATGTAAACCGTCTCTTCCAACCCCCTTCCATTGACGCCACATTTTAAACATCAAAAAATGCCCAACTAACATTTCCACCTAAAAATATTTTTGTAACCGTTTTATGTTCACCAGCCAGTGTACACATTTTGTGAATGTTACAGTGACGTAACGAGCTTAACTCGCGCCCGGGGCACAATACCTTTTTAATACATTTTTAGTGCCCCCCCTCATTCGAAAATCATATAATATTATATGTAAAATATAAATTTTGGCGCCCCATTGTGAGTAGCGCCCGGGGACATATGTACCCCCGATCCCCCTAGCTACGCCTCTGGAATGTTAATGTATGTATAGTAATAATAAAAGGACATAGCTATAATTATATTCACATAGAATTTTAATTTAATTGTAATTTCGCAATCTTAATAAAATAAATGAGAGCACTCATAAATATACACATTTTGTTAGAAACACAGGTTCTCAGTTGATTCAATTATGATTATCTTCTACCAGAAAGGTTCTATCTTTACATGAATTGAATTGATGTCAAGAAAATAAATCAATAATCACATTCACTCTAGATCGATTTATTTGTGAATTAACTCAGATATCGTTGTACATTAAAAGTAACGCATTATCGATAAATAGATAAGCAGGAACCAATAAACCAATATAGTTAGACAGACAAACAGACATATGAAAGATAGAGAAAAATAGACACAACGTAAATAACTTAAATAACGGAGAGGGGGGAGAGTATATATTATTTATTTTTGTATATATATATATATATATATATATACACATGTATAGAATATAGAATATATATGTATAGAGTATATATATATATATATATATATATATATATATAAAACTGTAAATACTGATACAATCAGAGGAGGAATAAAGAGAAGAGCCATGAGCGAAGTTGACAATTTTGAGTCTCTAAAAAAACAGACAAAAGGGTATGAAGTCCAAAATGTCCGCATCTGAAGTTAAATCAATAAACAACTTACCTCTGCCAGTCCTATGTCTATGGCCAAGAGAAGAAACATGAAGATTGTATAAATCATCTCTCAGGAATATCTCTGTGCGATTCAATCAATGGTTATCTCAGTGCGATTCAATCAATGCGACTGATTTACGAAGTATCAAAGTCTAACGAGGTTTCGTGTCGCAGACTAGCATTCAATTTGAAGAGACACCACTCAGAGATGAAATTTTAAAAGAGCTCTTAATGAGGCCTAAGAGTCCACTCCCTTGTATTTTTGTATACAGTTTAATTGTTTTGAAGTCCTAGCTTCCGTTGCGTGTACGCGTTGAAATGTTCTTAATGAATGACTCGCCGAGATAAGAATATTATGAATGAGTGGATACGAGCTGTTTTCATTGGGTGGCTTCTGAGGTTCTTTGATTTGATTGGTCGCTTTGTTTACTGTAAGAGATAAAAAAAAAAGTAAGAATTAAGTTAAAGACGCAGAAAAATATCAAATGTAGTTTAATTAAGATAAACACATGATCCTATCTGAGTCAGTGATTAAATGAACGCAAACACATTTTTAATAAAACTCTTCCGGTATGTTTACATCTTTAATATTAGAATATTAGCGTATACAACTAAATCATGAATGTTCCGAATTTTCTGCTGTTAGCCCTTTAAGTCTACGACTGTTTGTCCACTGTTTCATCCTGAACATGACATCTCTACTTTTGAATTAGAGTCGACAATTAAAAGAATAAACTCACGCCTGTTATTTTTCTTTGGTATTTAAGTCTGGGTAAAAAAATAAAGACAAAAAAATACAAGTCTTAAGTATTCTCGAGATGAGTACAAGAACTTAAATACTCCGCTCACCAACCTGACCGACCAATGGCGTGCCAACAAGTTGTGGGTGTAGCGCTTGAAATGGCCCTCGCTACGGCATTCATCGAGTGGAGTGAGTTTACTGTAAATATGTTTTGGTCGGCACCAGAAAAAAAAAAGCTTTGACTCTGAGAGAAATGTTTTTATGAATGAACATTGGACTTTACCAAAAAATAATTAACACTTATTTATTACGTAGCATTGAAAACAAAAGAAAACTTGTTTGATTTCGAAAGTAAAATTAAAGCATTATTTCAGTCGAGTAACTTTGTTTCTGTTTCTATTAGTTTAAGTTTTGATTTTCTTACATTAAAAAAAAAATATGGTAAATGCCTGGAGATATAAATAGCGGAACAATTTGAAACGAAATGTCAACATATTTGAGAAAGGTCAGCCGATCTATAAATAGAACATTTGTCTTCTGAAACATTTCACCCTCCGGGCAGCCCTTGAGATTGAATGACAGATGAAGACAATTGGAGGGGAGTACATAGATTTAGAGGGGAGTACAGAGATAGATTCAGGAGGAGTACATAGATAGACTCAGAGGGCAGTACATGAATTCAGAGGGGAGTACATAGATTGATTCAGAGGGGAGTACACAGATTGATTCAGAGGGCAGTACATGAATTCAGATGGGAGTACATAGATAGACTCAGAGGGCAGTACATGAATTCAGAGGGGAGTACACAGATTGATTCAGAGGGGAGAACACAGATTGATTCAGAGGGGAGTACATAAATTGATTCAGAGGGGAGTACATAGATTGATTCAGAGGGGAGTACACAGATTGATTCAGAAGGGAGTACACAGATTGATTCAGAGGGGAGTACACAGATTGATTCAGAAGGGAGTACACAGATTGATTCAGAGGGGAGTACATAGATTGATTCAGAGGGGAGTACACAGATTGATTCAGAAGGGAGTACACAGATTGATTCAGAGGGGAGTACACAGATTGATTCAGAGGGGAGTACATAGATTGATTCAGAGGGGAGTACACAGATTGATTCAGAAGGGAGTACACAGATTGATTCAGAGGGGAGTACACAGATTGATTCAGAAGGGAGTACACAGATTGATTCAGAGGGCAGTACATGAATTCAGAGGGGAGTACATAGATAGACTCAGAGGGCAGTACATGAATTCAGAGGGGAGAACACAGATTGATTCAGAGGGCAGTACATGAATTCAGAGGGGAGTACATAGATAGACTCAGAGGGCAGTACATGAATTCAGAGGGGAGAACACAGATTGATTCAGAGGGGAGTACACAGATTGATTCAGAGGGGAGTACACAGATTGATTCAGAGGGCAGTACATGAATTCAGAGGGGAGTACATAGATAGACTCAGAGGGCAGTACATGAATTCAGAGGGGAGAACACAGATTGATTCAGAGGGCAGTACATGAATTCAGAGGGGAGTACATAGATAGACTCAGAGGGCAGTACATGAATTCAGAGGGGAGTACATAGATAGACTCAGAGGACAGTACATGAATTCAGAGGGGAGAACACAGATTGATTCAGAAGGGAGTACATAGATTGATTCAGAGGGGAGTGCACAGATTGATTCAGAGGGGAGTACACAGATTGATTCAGAAGGGAGTACATAGATTGATTCAGAAGGGAGTACACAGATTGATTCAGAGGGGAGTACACAGATTGATTCAGAAGGGAGTACACAGATTGATTCAGAGGGGAGTACATAGATTGATTCAGAAGGGAGTACATAGATTGATTCAGAAGGGAGTACACAGATTGATTCAGAGGGGAGTACACAGATTGATTCAGAAGGGAGTACACAGATTGATTCAGAGGGGAGTACATAGATTGATTCAGAAGGGAGTACATAGATTGATTCAGAAGGGAGTACACAGATTGATTCAGAGGGGAGTACACAGATTGATTCAGAAGGGAGTACACAGATTGATTCAGAGGGGAGTACATAGATTGATTCAGAGGGGAGTACACAGATTGATTCAGAAGGGAGTACACAGATTCAGAGGGGAGTACATAGATTGATTCAGAAGGGAGTACACAGATTCAGAGGGGAGTACATAGATTGATTCAGAAGGGAGTACATAGATTGATTCAGAAGGGAGTACACAGATTGATTCAGAGGGGAGTACACAGATTGATTCAGAAGGGAGTACACAGATTGATTCAGAGGGGAGTACATAGATTGATTCAGAAGGGAGTACATAGATTGATTCAGAAGGGAGTACACAGATTGATTCAGAGGGGAGTACACAGATTGATTCAGAAGGGAGTACACAGATTGATTCAGAGGGGAGTACATAGATTGATTCAGAGGGGAGTACACAGATTGATTCAGAAGGGAGTACACAGATTCAGAGGGGAGTACATAGATTGATTCAGAAGGGAGTACACAGATTCAGAGGGGAGTACATAGATTGATTCAGAAGGGAGTACATAGATTTAGAGGAGGGTACACAGATTGATGGAATACATCAAATGAAAGATTATGTTAGAAAAAAATATAAACAAATATAGGCAAACTATAGAATATATATATATATATATATATATATATATATATATATATATATATATATTATTTTAAGCAGGCGCCATAACTCAGCGGATAAGGGAGCTAACAATACATAGGAAATAGTAACATACAGATCGTAAAGTGTATAAAGCTGTGAAACAGAATGAAAAACATAAAACTTGAGAAGCTTCCAAAGTTTTGAATGTCAAACTTGTTTTTTTTTTTCAGATGTAAGAAGTATTATGCAATGTCTTGTTATCGTGCACTTTGTCTTTTTGATGTGAAATATCTTTGCGATGTGCCTAAAGTGAAGTGATTGGATTTAACTGTCTAAAAATAGATGTTCAAACACAGAAGTCTAAAGAAAACTAAAATAAATAATATTATGTACACAGTTCTGCACACCCTCATGGTACACAACTCTGTACACCCTGCCCGAGGGGAGGACAATGAAAGAGCTATATAACAGCTTACTTAGTGAAGACTGAAGACGGATCTTTTTGAATATTTATTAACGTCATGCAGCGAACCAGCCAACAACCCATCATATGGATACGTCACAACAGAGCTTATTACTAATACTACTAGGTTTAACTTAATATATCTGTAATGGCAGGTTTAACTTAATCTATCTGTTATGTCAGGTTTAATTTAATCTATCTATAATGGCAGGTTTAACTTTATCTGTAATTTTAGGTTTAATATTCATGTCAATGCAATTAAATTCAGATTGGAGACAATACAAATTTGAGACTGACGTCAGTATTTAACGATTTAACGATGCCAATATATATTATAGACATGTATTCTGATACTTAGATAATTTCATTCATGTTACCATGTTTTCAGATTTTTATCTCGGCCACTCGTGGGTTAAGGACAAATACATTCAGCATGTTGAGTGTGTAGACATAATGTGTAAGTCATTCAACCAATTAGTTAAGACAACCTGGACAGAGCTTGGAATCTTCTTCCACCACCACCACCGCCCACTACACCCACTGCGTGGAACATGTGGTCTCCAGTTGTGTGGGGCTGGAACTTCCGGAGTAAATGAAGAGAGGGAGAGAGAGAGGGGGGGTGTGGACTCACGTGCGCCCTGTAGGTGTTAGAGAAATATGGAGAGGTAGAGAGGGGGTTGGTGGGTCGAGTACTTAGGGTTATAAACTTAATATTTAGTTTTTAATGATAGAATGTTGATGAATTATTTTGGAGCATTAATAAACAAGGTGCACACTAGACTTGATGCTGGTCCAGTGTAACAGAAACGTCAGACACACTGGACTTGATGCTGGTCCAGTGTAACAGGAACGTCAGGGCTTTGGACAACGGCGGCGGTCAGCATACATGATGATCCCTTTGTGTTGAAATGAATGGCATATTTTTAAATTATTACATGGCACG
>JAGDYQ010000338.1:90000-157500 GCA_021962125.1 Bulinus truncatus
ATAAATATTTATAAATTTGTTTTGGCTGTGCTTGTAACACTCTTTAGTTTTGTTATGTTAAGTTTTTTGTTTTTCGATTCTGTGCTATCGGGTGTTGTCTTCTAGGGGTTGAAAAATGAAAATAATTCAAAAACTGCCGTGTCTACAACAATGTCTAACGCAATACGAGTGAAATTTCACACACACACAAATCTTTCCGGTTTATGTTTTTTATTTTTTTGTTTAGTTATTTTTATTCTGCCACCCTTACTGATGCACTTATTTGCTGCGGTGATTAAGTCAGATTCCATCCTGAAAATAACCAGTTTCCGGAAACTCGCAGTAATATCTGTTTGCGTGGGAGGACAGGAAACGTAACATACCTGGCCGAATTGTAACTGGAATGAACAAGTTGACCGTGGGAAAATTCCAATTAAAAGCAGCAAAAAAAAAAGCACTTCATTCACTAAAGATAACAATTTTTCGGCGCAGTAGTCTTGGTTTTGTTTTATTTTACAGTTTACAGTCTTAATAAGGCAGATGTGGAACTAATTCAACTTTATGGTACATGGGGATATTTATTGTGAGCCATTAACTCATGGCTCTGTATCAGTGATTCCCAAACTTTCGACTTCTGTGTACCCCATTTTTAATTCTGTAATACGGAGTACCCCCTAGTAAAAAATGCATATTGTTTGTACAGACGTGGTTTGTACTGTCATGGTTTATACAGACATGGTTTGTACATTCATGGTTTGTACAGACATGGTTTGTACATTCATGGTTTGTACAGACATGGTTTGTACATTCATGGTTTGTACAGACATGGTTTGTACATTCATGGTTTGTACAGACATGGTTTGTACATACGTGGTTTGTACATTTATGGTTTGTACAGTCATGGTTTGTACAGTCATGGTTTGTACAGACATGGTTTGTACAGACATGGTTTGTAAATATGTGGTTTGTACAGTCATGGTTTTTATAGACGTGTTTTGTGCAGTCATGGTTTGTACAGACATGGATTGTACATACGTGGTTTGTACATTTATGGTTTGTACAGTCATGGTTTGTACAGTCATGGTTTGTACAGACATGGTTTGTACAGACATGGTTTGTACATACGTGGTTTGTACAGTCATGGTTTTTACAGACGTGGTTTGTGCAGTCATGGTTTGTACAGACGTGGTTTGTACAGACGTGGTTTGTACAGTCATGGTTTGTACATTCATGGTTTGTACAGACGTGGTTTGTCCTCATTCCATTGTTTTAGTTTTAGCCGTGCATCTTATAAGCAAAAAGCATTCAGTCATGGCTCTAAATCATTTTAAGCATGTATTCATTAAATATTAAGCACTACTTCAATATATAAATAATGATTCATGTCTTCATATCAGTGTAAACATGCATTCACGTCTCCTTAATTACGCTTATAATTATTTGCCATATCTATAAATGTATTCATTCATGGGTACCTAGCCTAATTATGTTAGTATTCATTCATGGCTCCAAATGTATTTAGGCCACCATTCAGTTATCTCTGGAATTTGCTTGATGCTAAAGAGAAACTTTATTACGTCGTCTGCAAGAGGTAAATGTCACAAACCATTTGTATGTGTCAGTTTACAACTGTGTTGACTTGCCAACCTTTAGTATCACATGTTGAGCATATGTCTACCTATCTACACCTCTATCTATCTATCTATCTATCTATCTATCTATCTATCTATCTATCTATCTATCTATCTATCTATCTATCTATCTATCTATCTATCTATCTATCTATCTATCTATCTATCTATCTATCTATCTATCTATCTATCTATCTATCTATCTAAATATATATATATATATATATATATATATCTTCCGTGTTTAATATATCTATATATATACATGTTTATATATATCTTCCGTGTTTAATATATCTTCGCTGTTGACTGCTAACCTGTCTGTTTATATTTTTGCCTGACTTTCATTCCGTTTGTCTGTTTTCCTGCCTGCTGAATGCCCGTCTGTCTGTTTGCCTGACTACCTGTCTGTTTGCCCGACTACCTGTCTGTTTGCCTGTCCATCTGTGTCTCCCAAAATGTGCGCCGAAAGACATCCAGCAGTGGAGCCAGCAGTTTGACTAGGTCACTGTGACATACACCTCCTGTACACTCAACAAGTGACGTCATTCAACCATTCGTCTCTGGATGACCTCAAAAGGCCAAAGGAAAAATTAAAAAACAAAACAAAACAACACAGTAAAATGACGAGACTATCATAATGTTTTTCTTATGTTGAGTTTTTAAATGAATTAGACATGAAGGCTGTCAGACATATAGGCTGTCAGACATATAGGCTGTCAGACATAAGGCGGTCAGACATAAGGCGGTCAGACATAAAAGGCTGTCAGACAAAAAGGCTGTCAGACATAAAAGGCTGTCAGACATAAAGGCTGTCAGACATAAAGGCTGTCAGACAAAAAGGCTGACAGACATAAAAGGCTGAAAGACATAAAAGGCTGTCAGACATAAAGGCTGTCAGACATAAAGGCTGTCAGACATAAAGGCTGTCGAAAGTTTCCAGTCGGCCTGCCAGCGATGCTACCATCAGCGTAGGGGGCCCACACTAAAATAATTAAAGGAAGGGGCGTAGTGCCCTCCCCATTCCCCCCCATTGAAAGCCTTTTTATGGTTGGGGCTCACGTCTAACCACTGGCCTCACGGGCCCTACTATATCGACGCCTCTGTACTCATCTCACTGATTGCATGTTAAAAATACCAATAAAATATTGTATGTCTGTCACGTACACAACGTAAACATCCTAGTCGCCATGTTGTCTAAGTTGATGTGAATGACACAACACAAGATGTGTTTGATAGTAATGGAATGTGTCATTAACCGTTTCAAAACAAGAACAATAACAACAACAAACACATCCTATTATTTTCTCCTATTGCTCAACAATGTGTGTCTGCCAGTGTGTCTCGACTGAATGAATGAGATAATGACTTTAAAAGGCGTGATTACGTCATAGTTCCCTCAACCAATCATTTCATCTTCTGTCTGAATATAGACAAGACCGTAGCCAACGTCATACATATTCAAATCCAGACATTAGCATATAAATGAAGATTTGTATCTTGACTGGCAGACCACCTGACCTATAAAGACCCACAGTTTTAGAAATACAACAGACGGTGCTCACTTCTCTAGTTGAGCTCATGGTCCTGTAGGGTGTAACATTTGACTGGTTGTCACTCATCATTCAATAACAATAAAAAAAAAATTACAGCAGTGGCCACTAGCTTGTTGTTCACCGCGTGTTGTTACTTAGGGTCCAGACAACGTAAAATAAAAATTGAGCACAGAGAGATAGAATTTCAGAATATAGAACTGATAGAAAAGGACTAATTATAAGTCACATAACAATTTGTAAGCCACAGAAGGTCATCACAGATCTTTAATTAATTTTTATTGATTTTGTTGCCCCATCCACATATACACACAAAGAAATAAAGAATCTACGACTAAAGGTGAATTTAAGGAAATATGCCGAGTCTCATAAAACAATAATGTTATGAAGTGGAAAGATCTATAACAATAATGTTAGGAAGAGGCAAGATCTATAACAATAATGTTATGAAGTGGAAATATCTATAACAATAATGTTAGGAGGTGGAAAGATCTATAACAATATTTGTAGGAAATGGAAAGATCTATAACAATAATGTTAGGAAGAGGCAAGATCTATAACAATAATGTTATGAAGTGGAAATATCTATAACAATAATGTTAGGAAATGGAAAGATCTATAACAATAATGTTAGGAAATGGAAAGATCAATAACAATATTTGTAGGAAGTGGAAAGATCTATAACAATAATGTTAGGAAGTGGAAAGATCAATAACAATAATGTTAGGAGGTGGAAAGATCAATAACAATAATGTTAGGAAGTGGAAAGATCTATAACAATAATGTTAGGAGGTGGAAAGATCTATAACAATAATGTTAGGAATATCTTCTCCGGCGCACAACATTTGTAAAATCAGAGGGAACATAGCCTGGGTAGTGAACGTGGTTGGGCACATTCGACTTAGCTGGGGATGAGAAAAGTTGTCCCATTATTGATGTGTAGTTTCTTGGAGATAAACATTTCATCATAACAGAGAGTATATGTGTGTGTGAATAGTTTAAAAACAAACCGACCAAGAACATATTGGCTTAGATTATAGATCTATAATAAAACTATTGATTTATTTTAAAAAAAATAATCACACATTGACATCTGCAGCTGCGAGTTATGCAAGTACAACAATAACTGAAATCTGCAGCTGCGAGTTATACAAGTACAACAGTAACTGACATCTGTAGCTGCGAGTTATACAAGTACAGCAGTAACTGACATCTGTAGCTGCGAGTTATACAAGTACGGCAGTAACTGAGATCTGCAGGTGCGAGTCGTACAAGTACAACAGTAACTGGCCCTTCTCTTTGAAAAAAGATATATTTTGTTCATGCTGATACATTAACCCCTCCCCCCCCCAAACACACGCAAGTGAACTTGTACAATGTACTTATACTTATGAGAATCAAAAGCCCACATCTTTATTTGTCTTTTCTTAATTCAAATTCAGTTAATATTACCACCAATGAAGATCGTGTTGAAATTATACACTGACAAAATGTAATGACATTTTTTTAAAAAGAGAATGAAAATCATGTCGTCTGTATCCGTAGGGTGTGGACATCATCATTGATTGAGTTGAAATCACAGGCAATAATTTGGTTTAAAGTTGTTATTTAATCAGTTTAGGGTTTAAATAGAGTTTAGCAATTTATTTTTTCCAATCTTTGTTTACTATTTTCTATCTATTTATATGCTTTAACCAACATCTGTATGTCTCAAACCTTAATTACATAAGCAAACAATTCTTATAGAATCCAAACTTTATATAGTGCAGTACGTTGTGCTGATCCATTGTACTTGTACTCTATACTGTACACAACAGTGCTGTGTAGAACGAATTTGCCAGACACCTGACCTGTACACAGTGTACAGCTGGTATGCCTCAACCCATCCTTTGACAGGGGACAATACTCTTGTTATACAGATAGAGGAAACACAAGATGGATTACCTTCTGGACATTGCATTGATCATGAGATGTTACATTTTTTTTCTGAACTGATGGAAAAGTAGCGTGGGCGAGTCAAGATATTAGCGAGCTAATCTCTAGTTTAATTATCACAGCCACAGTTTTAGTCTTTCGCTCCTCTGCCTATCTATATCTTCGTTTAGCATTTAGCCGGGTTTAACAGCACCCTTCTTATCTACCCTTTTTAAATCTTCATATTGTGGTTGAGTTCTTATAGTTTAATACAGTGGTTCTCAAGTATGGGTGGTGACAGACTCGTGAATCAAGGGGGTCCATCATCAGGTGGGTCGTGAGAAGAACAAACGAAATTGATGAACAATAAACAGACATGTGCATAATTATATCTTTTGTTTTTATTCACAGGTATGGAAGAAATAAAAAAAAACAACACTAGTGGGTTGGGAAGAGTAATAGTTTGAGACACTTTCATCTCCACTCAACAAGACACAAACAGATCCTACACCATTCCACAACTTTATAGTTTTTTCTTTGTTTATCAGTTTCAACTAAACAATCACATTTGAATGTGGATGTTGTATTCAACATAACCAAGCAAACTTTTGTAAAGAAATTATTTACATCACAAAATAAAAAAAAACAATTTCATTTTGTTCAACATTTTAAAAAAAATTTATTTCTCAGTTTCCTCTACAAACAGTAGCATCAAATAAAATTGTCAAAAATATTACAAACAAAAAGTGTGACTTGCATAATGAGAACATTCATTAATTAATATATTATGACTAAGAAACAGAACGATTTAAACAAGAAGACTTCATGACAAATAATAAATGAATAAAATGCTGTAACACTTGAAGCTGAAATTGTAAACAAACAAATCAAAGTTTTTAATGCACAGTAGGTTCACTGAAGAAGAGCAGACAATAATATCTGTGAAGTTCAACCAATCAATGCCAAAGGTCAAATGTCCAGGTCTCTTCACTAGACAAGAAAAACAGGAAGCTAACAATTCAAACATCTGATTTTGGCCAATCAGAATCTTATTTACAACCAGAAGAAAAACAAAATCTACATTAAAATTTAAAAAAAAAGAAAACAAAACAAACCACATGACATGAAGAAAAGTTTAGATCAGCATTAAACAAACAACAAAACAAACCACATGACATGAAGAAAAGTTTAGTTCAGCATTAAACAAATCCCAGCAGGTACTAAACTAATAAGTTAGACACACATGGAGTTATTAGGGGAGGTTACTGTGTTACTTCATGTTACACTCGAGCAATAAGTGATTGCCAGAAAGAAGCCGAGAGGCAAATGTTCGCAGTTATATAAATTAATTAAATGTCAATGTTAAATGAGAAAAATGATACCAGACTGAAAATTGTAAATTTGTTGAAAAATTATGTTTTACCCAAAGTTCAGAGAGTAAGTAGAAATGAAACATAATAATAATAATTGTTCTTAATTTACATAAAGGTTGAGTTAAAAAAAAGTCAAACAGAATGTACAATATTTACATAGGTCAGTGGTCACAGCCTGATTACTTGACAGTTCAGCTCAATGTACAAAGAAGGTAATAAGCATAAATTGAAAACAAAGGGGTGGTTGTGAGGCATTATATACAACTAGGCAGACATACACCCTCATAGACAGCTTTGAACTGTTTCATCAGCCACTGCCATACACTAGTCAACTTCATTGGGATTGATCACTGCAACTCATCATCTCAATAAACTGTACACTTTATGAACATCGTACTGAACGCACCCATTGACAAGCCGTTCATAAATTTCACCTACATCTAGATTTATTTTCGACAACTAACTTGGCTGTGTGTTGAATAATTTTTTTCACATATTTAGCAATTGGTTGAATATTTATCTGTTTATTATAATATATCTCAGACCGCATTGACTCAAAGATATTTTTTTTTCATAAATTTCTCAATATACTTGAAATAATTATTTATAACCAAAGAAAAATTGTCAACAACTAAATAATGAATCATTTATTTATTTAATTTCCAAAATCTTTAAATATTTACTTATTTATAAGTGGATATTTTACAGACATTTCTAGATCATACATGTAAATATAGAAGTAAATATATATATAAATAAATGTATTTATTTCTGCTCTACTATGACCTGATTTTTCACAAGGCATGTCATTTATACCTAGCACATGTACACCTCAGTCTATAAATGGCTCACTCTATTTTAAAACAAATTTATAAAGGAGCGATGGTTGTTAATAAAATTTCCCATCATGCATCTCAAAACCACATGTACAGCAGCAGTATTACAAAAAAAAAGATGAATGTTCAATGTGAGTCAATCACAAGTAATGCTCCACGGTATTTGTAGTTTGATCTCAAGTCATGCTGAATGATTCAGTGTTGAGTGGTTTTTCAATGGTGCGGAGTTTTGACAAAAAAAAAAAACAATCAAATGGAATCCAACTCGGCTAATAAATTATTTGGCAAATACATTTCAGGGATGATTGAAATAATATAAAAGTACATCAAGGAAGATCATGAAATATAATCAAGTAATAATTTACGCAGGAATAACATTTTTATTGAACTTTAAACAGACATATCATAATGAGATGTTTCCTTCTTAACAAAAACGACACAAAATTCAAAAAAAATTTCATACCTGTGTTGCCAGACGGCAGGACTTTTCACATATTTTTTTATTGTAAAAACATGTTTTGTTAAATTTATTCCTTTTGCCTATTTGAGAATTTCATTACTTGTCATGAGATAATCTTCTTAGTAATTGTTTTTAAATGAAAAAGCATGCAATTTGAAAATTTGTCAAGATATAAATTTAGAAACACTTGTTTTCAAAATGTTCTAAAATTACACAATCTGGCAACACTTTTTCAGACAAAAAATAGTAAAGGAAAACAAAAACTTGGATGGAATTACCTAATGAAACAAAATGTGGAGAGTTTCTGAATGGCACATACATAGTATGCTGTCAAAGAAAATAAACACATCTTTGTTTTGTTCTAAATATTACATCCAGATAGAAACACATTTGCAAACCTGGGCAGCATGGACAAATACTTATTCATATAAACATTGTGAAATTAAACAAAGCATTTCATTCAAACAGCCTGTGACTATTCAAAGTAAAAAAAAATCCATTTTACAAATTTAAGTATTAACTTATCCCACAATATTTGCTGTAAGTTCTAAGGGGAACTTAACGTTTTACAATAATTAATTACATACAAATTTCAAAAGGAAATAAAACCAATTTTTCAATGACTGCAGAGGTGTTAAGTTTTTTTTATTTCATTCTCTTAAACTGATTCAACTCACATACATGAACAGCAAAACTATATGTACAATTTCAGTCTATCAAATGTGATACTGTAAAGTTCATTTGTATTTGTTGACTCACAAAATGTATAACAGTGACTTTTCCATACACCCAATATGACTATCATAGAAATCTATTGGTTTACAGACTTACATTTAACTGCTAAATTAATGATCTTCTAGAACAGTGGTCCCCAATTCCCGGGCCGCAGACCGGCACCGGTCTGTCGATCAAATGGTACTGGCCCGCCCAAGAAACAATAAATTATTTCCTTTTTATTTACTGCGGTGTATTTCTCTCGAGATTGTGAGACTTTCCATGGATGAGAAATAATCAATGTCCCTTCCGCCACTTCCAGTGGGCCGTTGTGAAATTATCAAACTTTGACCAGTCCGTGGCGAGAAAAAGGTTGGGGACCACTGTTCTAGAGAACTCACATCATGTACGCAATGACATTGATGGAAACAACAAATGAGTAAAAATGTAAACAAAAATCAACAACACACAACAAATTGAAACATACTTTTAAGATTTGAAAGAAGAAATAATGAATCAATTTCCTCCTGCCTAGTATTGCATGCAGGAGGCTCTCATGATGAGTGCTGTGTACATTTGTACACATTGGTAAGTGTGAGTCTGCGTCATGACTAGATGCAAGAGAAGAGGACTATCAATGTGATGGAATGCAGCTTAAAACACAGACATCCGAGTGTTGGCACCACCCTGGGCTACATGGTGCGGGGAGTAGGTAGGGAGGCTACTGTCCTGTATCACATCACAGACCCTGAGCAGAACAGTGATCTTAAGTACACGGGCGGGGCGCATGTAATAACTATCTGCACCTGTGACACATTGAGTTGGAGGTGTTGGGGGAGGAGTAAGTTGTGCTGGGTGGTCATCAAATCATCAAAACCAAAAGGAGGGGGTGGGGACAATGGCTGCTCAATCAGTGATGTCAAGTTCCTCTGACAGGTGGCCTTATTGTGAATAGATTATTTTTCATGCAACGATGTGTTGGCTGATGATTAGCTAACTGAAGAATGTCGGGGGCTGATCAAATTAACTAGAAGTAAATACATGCATCAGCTGGATGTAAATGAAACATGACTATGTAGACCTCAATACACGGGACTTATTTCTACCTTACTGCATGTGATAGAGACTTAAAAAAGAATCAAGCCACAGGTTGAAAATATAAATAAATACTTCAGCATAAATCTCAGTTCACCTCACTTGACTATATCAGCATATATCTCAGTTCACCTCACTTGACTATATCAACTGACAGAATTCTGTTTCTTGTGTCCTGGAACCCTGGGTTTAATTTTCTGTGAAATATTCCATAGAACTTCTTCATTCAGATAATCCTCAAAGTTATTGAGCATGTTCATGATTTTCTCATTCCTCTTGACCTGGTAGTTGCTGTGGAGATCATACAGAACAGTGATCATTACATATCAACTAAAGACAAATATACAGAACAATGATCATTACATATCAACTAAAGACAAATATACAGAACAATGATCATTACATATCAACTCAAGACAAATATACAGAACAATGATCATTACATATCAACTAAAGACAAATATGCAGAACAATGATCATTACATATCAACTAAAGACAAATATACAGAACAATGATCATTACATATCAACTAAAGACAAATATGCAGAACAATGATCATTACATATCAACTAAAGACAAATATGCAGAACAATGATCATTACATATCAACTAAAGACAAATATACAGAACAATGATCATTACATACATATCAACTAAAGACAAATATACAGAACAATGATCATTACATATCAACTAAAGACAAAGAATTCAAACATTCCACTTGGACAAATTTCCTTTTTTTTATAAATGTACACTTATTATTATTTATTATTCTCCAATAATACTGAATTCCATAAACATGTCAAATAGCTGATTAACATTTACATTTGATGAGTTTAATTCGACTGTCACAGATATCATTTATAATTTCATTATTTCAAATGGAAACCCAAATTAGATATTTTGTTAAGATTTACAAATATATATATTTACATATATATATGTAGACTGTACACATGTAAAAACAGAGAGGTCGGTAAATTAAATCTCTGTGTGCTTTCAAAAACATCAAACAATGATAAAATAAAAATTTCATTGTACAAATGTTTTTAGTGAAAATTTTTTGTCTCTATGGCCATTGCACTTAAGGCTATGGTGGTGATGAAAGAAGGGAAATTACAAAAATTGTCCCATTATCGGTTTAAAGAGTAAAAGG
Organism: Bulinus truncatus; assembly: GCA_021962125.1. NCBI lineage: Eukaryota > Metazoa > Mollusca > Gastropoda > Planorbidae > Bulinus > Bulinus truncatus. The sequence continues at coordinate 100,713 of JAGDYQ010000338.1, forward strand.
TGAACATCTCACCCTTGGGGGACTTCACTCACATGGCATTGGACCAGGGAAAACTGTCCCATTAAAATAAAACATAAATACTGACCTTGTTCTGAATCTCCTCATACTGTCTAGTATATTAAACTGTTGCCAGTGTTTGGCAAAGTTGATACTTCCGTCTGGCAACTTATCAGGGTTGCCTATGTTGACAAAGGTTAAGTCTTGGAGAATTAAACCTCTGATGAAAATTTAAGACAAATACATTCATGGTAGCAATTTTATAAAGAGAGATAAAATTGTTCTGATACAAGTACTATTTCAATTTTTAATTTAACAAAATAATTTTACATGTTTGTTAGTAATAGTAATAACCCCCCCCTTCCCAAATACCAAATGAACTATAAAGTATGACACCGATAGGAAGATGCCACTCACAGATAAGGTATACAAGGTGGTTCAGTATCAGCCAATGCCTGTCTGTAAGCTCTAAATGACGAGGAGCTGTCAATCAACTGACAAAACTCTTTCAGTGCCTGACAATGTAAACAGAATCAAATTAGTTTCATTCAAATAATAAAACCATTGGCACACAATTATGGCCACTAACATACATAATTGAGTAGAAATATGATAATCCATTGCTCTAATTGCGTTACTCTTATGTTTGTTTATTGTGAAAGGATTTGACGACCAACAATTAAGATGTGTAAGCTTGATGTTGAAAAGAAAATTGTGAAATGAGCATATTATTTCTCCCGATCACCTATATCTAGCATCTTCAATTCAATAATTTTGTTCAAAATGTAGCTTTTTAGACATCATTTCTGCACATGTGATTATTTGATGTTGATATAGATTCAATTCTGCACATGTGATTATCTGATGTTGATATAGACATCAATTCTGCACATGTGATTATTTGATGTTGGTATAAATGATAAATAAATTTAAACTATTATCAATTGGAACTTAGCTACTCTGCGCATTACAAAACAAAAGATACTGACTGTAGTACTAGACATTTGACTGTAGTACTAGACATTTGACTGTAGTACTAGACATTTGACTGTAGTACTAGACAGACATTTGACTGTAGTACTAGACATTTGACTGTAGTACTAGACATTTGACTGTAGTACTAGACATTTGACTGTAGTACTAGACATTTGACTGTAGTACTAGACATGCTTTCATTAAATCAACATTAAACTTAATATTTTCTTACATCAGTATTTTGTTTCTGCCACTCTAGCCTGGCAACAGGAGCTGAGTCTAGTGCTGACAAAACAGCCAGGTAAGAGTTGAAGTTGTGTAGTTTACGCAGGTGCTGGATAAACGAAATAAGATGTTTGTTACTAGTATAAAAAAATATATTCATGGAAGTTGGAAATAAATTTTAAACTCATTTTTCTTTAAAGAATTTACTTTAACATTAAAAACTATAACACATCAAGTACGATGTTCACATAATAAACTGAAACATTTTTACTGTACACACCCTCATAATTTTAATAAATTTCATTAAATATTTTTCTCTTTCTTTTGGATCATCCTGTGTCAATATTCTTGTTCGACACCTATACAGAAATAAACAAAATAAAATATTACCATTCAATTTAAAAAATAAAAGAGCTTTAATATTTTGACATTTAGTAAAAAGATTTTAAAAACAATTTTATTGCATGTAACTCATATACATACAAGTATACATGTATGGTTCATGACTATTTTGGTAATCAGTTAATTCTGGGCTTTTTGATAGTTTCAAAATGTATCAGGTTGTGTGCAACAAGTGCTTAGATATTGACTCTGAATTTTCAAAGTACATCTAATTACAATAATGCTTTTGCCACTATGTTCCATACAACTTACATTTAACCCATAAGGCATGACAGACCACAATTGTGACTTAACTAAAAATAGTCCGTTTGGTGCTTAGGGCCTTGATCTTGGTTTCATGTACTATTGGTCAAATTGTTTATTTATTCCCAGTAATTTTGAAGGGAAGTGTATATCCATTCTTTATGTAAGTCATTTTATTGATTCACCAATTTGTCAGATTTATGTTTTTATCTATTTCATTATGTAAAACAGGTGGTAGTGATTCTCAAGGTATTCCTTCTATAGGCAATCTGGGTCATTCCACTGTACATAAATCATTCTTTTCCATTATAATTGAATCATTTCTTTTTAAGAAAGTATGTAATTTTAATTTGATTGTTTTTTATATGTGGGCTGGTTATTTTTTTTTTATCCCACTGGAAAACTTTTTGAGGGTGGCGGGGAATTTATAGGGTGGTGGGGAATTTATAATTTATGTTTGATACCCACACATATTCAGCTAAAAATAAAATATAAATTAAAAAGAAAAATATATAATAATTGTAAGTTAAATAATAAACATTTAACTACATAATTACACCAAAAAATTAAATGGAATAAAAGTTTAAATATATAAGGTGGGTGATGCTTGTATAAGGCCATTTTATTACAAATTCCAGACGCAATAAATTTTGGTTTGGGGTTAACAGTGAATGCTAATGAATAAAAGAAATTTTCATCTTTATTAAATGACAATCATTAAGCAAACACAACACAGCCATGGTAGATTGCACTGCTACATAATTATGGGAATCAATTTAGATAAAAGTAAGTAAGGTATTTTAATAAAAATTAAATATTTTGGTGTAGCACATTCTACGCATGTCTAGTAACATAACGATAAATAAAAGATGATGTACCAACCAGTAAGACATTTTATTAAAATGTTCAGTAAATGTTGTCAAGTGTGGACTCAGTTCTTCAGATTGGCATCTCGCCCACATCAGAACTTCTGGGATCTGAGAAAAATAATTTGAATCATTTACATTTCAACTTTTTTTAAATGGACAAGTGACGGAAGAATAACATATTGAAAAAAATTTCTTTCTTGATTCTTTGATATGAAACATGTGTTGTGTGTTTTAAAAAAATAAAAAAAATTTACTTCAATTTTTTGGAAGAGTTGAGCATCCAGCAGTGTCATCTGTTCAGCAATGTCATGGGCTTTGAAACTCAGCAGGTCACCGCCACTGGAGAAGAACAACAAACAGACCAGTTGGTTAAAATGAAATATTATTTTGAAGAAATAAAGATATCACCTCTTTTTGTAATGTCTTATACACATTGTATCAATCTGGTGTTAAAGTGAAAAATATCAGGTAAAAAAAAAACACTTGCAAATTAACAAACAACTTTATAACAGATCAACAATATAACTATCAACTTTATAACAGATCAACAATTTTTTAGCATGACCAATGAAAACAAAAATTCAAATAACAAATGTTTCTTAACAAGATGTGAAATTATAACTTATTATTAACGATTTGAATTCAATGATGTTATTTGCTAAATATTTGTTTTCGATTAGTTGGGATTGTTTATTTAGGGAAATCATGTAAGGCCGGCAATAACAAAATCATTAAATTATATATAGTTATAAAATAATTAAATATCAACAAGTGAAAATGTGTGTATAAGCAATAAAAATACTATTTGGCCTATTTTAGCATAACAGCCCTTTGTTACATTTTAAACTGTTTCCACTTTTATTGTTTCTAAGAGATTATTTCAGCTTGTACAATCTGCAACCAATCATTTAATACAGATACCTAAACCACCTAAGTTAAGACAATTTAAAGAAAAATACAACAACATTTAGTGCCAGTGTAACACTGTTTATACCTGGAAGAAAGTTCTATAGACTGTACAGGTTGAATGACAACATTTAGTGCAAGTGTAACAATGTTTATACCTGGAAGAAAGTTCTATAGACTGTACAGGTTGAATACAACATTTAGTGCAAGTGTAACAATGTTTATACCTGGAAGAAAGTTCTATAGACTGTACAGGTTGAATGACATCTGACAATTCAGCCTGTTTCTTCTCACATTTTTCTAACAACTTGCGTCTAAGTAGCCTGGCAAGGTTCAACGTTCCCTCACACACCAGGTCGTAAACTAGATTCATTAAACGGTCAACAATCACAGAGTCCAGTTCGTTAGCCCTGTTAGATAAAATAATGCATCCATTAATAAAAAAAAATGTATCATTATTACAAACATAGCGGTTGCAAGACTTACTCATAGGATACATTAATACATTACAGCCTTGACACAATAAAGATTAAGTGATGAGACATAACATTTGAAAACCTTAACCACAGATCAAATGACCTAACAGAGAGATATTTAAAATAAAATGTTCTAGGGATCAGACAGTAATTAACACATGACAATAAACAACACATGACAATAAACACACAGACAGTAATTAACACATGACAATAAACACACAGACAGTAATTAACACATGACAATAAACACACAGACAGTAATTAACACATGACAATAAACACAGCAATGGAGGAAAAAAAAACAACCACTTATGTATCCATGAAGTGTCATAAGAAATATGTATGTAATATCAAACTTACCCAAGTTCATCTACAACACGTATTAACAAAGAGAAAGCGTTGTGAGCCAATTTTTTCTTGCCATCAGGAGCGTGGTAAAACTTTTGGAATCTGTACAACAGCTTCTCCATTAAAGCTTTAGGAGAGATGAACATTCTGTATGTTGTCAGGAAGGCTTCTTGATACATGAATTCTGGGGGGAAAAAATGCAACTCAAGAGATAAGACTACTTTCAATTTTTATGACAATAAAAAAATATTTAGTTATTTCCAAATGAATTGCATTAAAAAGTTAGGTATTTTGTTCTAAGATAATATTCAAAGATGTCAGTGAACAAATGTCCTGAACAGTTTACAGGTGAACAAGGATGTTTTATTCAGACTACTTTTATCAGGGATAAAACAACAAGTCATCATTAAGGACACAATGGGATAAAACAAAATGAATCCTATCAATGTATTGATTAGAAGGGATTTGTGGTGAAAAATTATGGGAAACAGTGTTATTAGGCCAAATAAGAAATTAATGTTAACTTCATAAAAGTAAACAAACAGATCGTCTCATTTTAAACAGTGGATCAAGATAAGTGACGTGACAAAACACAATTGTATGATGAGTCCAACATGAATAAACCATCACTATAGAACTGAATTTGTTACTTAACATTAAACATGCAAATATTTATGAAATTCAGATAAACTTATTTGCAGAAAAAGGAATTCTGGGAACAATGATAAGATAAACATTTGGTAAAAGGTGTTGATTGGTGTGGAGCCGATGTTTGTTTGTTTAGTTATAAATTTATTGCAAAATTTGTTTCAAACATCTCATACTTTTTATACTCATACAAAAGCCTTTAGTCATTTATAGTGGGGAAAGTCTTTATCAACAGTTACGGCATTATTATTATATGTTAAAGAAATTTAATTGGAAATACATTATCTGAACAAACTTTTCAGTTTATTTTATGATCTAATTATCTTTTCTTTTTTTAAAAAAAGTCAGCTCTTGTACGTAGCAAAAAAATAATTGTGTATGACAAAATAAGATTCATTAGATAATTTCTGTCGTCTGATAACAACACATCCTGCATACTACATGTGTATAGAGGTTGATGTTACATTTACCACTAACAAAATATGCTAGTTTCTACACAAGGTGATGATATTAACTCAGAGAGAAAAAAAAAGTTTGGAAAAGAAACAGACTCTCAAGTTCTACAAAATGAATTTTCTTACTGAGAACTAAAAATGAACATGAAATATTTTATTGTACAATAAAATTCACTGGTGAGGCTGAAGTTTTGTAAAAAAAAAAAAAATTAAACGAAGGTGTCAAAAAACAACTGTATCACTAACAATGAAACAATACAACATGTGATTAGGTTAAAACAAAACATGTGAAAATGTTGAAAGCTAACAAAACAAAACAAAATAATTAAAATAGAAATAAAATAAAATGTATATAATGGTTAATGAGCATAACTCAAAGTGTCTTCTAGTTTAACACATTGATGAAAAAATTGAAAATGAATTGAGTTTGTTCATGTCTATTAAAACTATAATTGACATAATGGAAGGTAGTTTGAAGAAATAATAAATATTGTATGGGCCTTTAATGTATTTTCCTTTAAAGATAGTTCTGTAAAATTGCTTAATACAAGCCACATAGAATGTAAAACTAATTACTGGTTAGATACTGATGTGTCGATATTAATTATATCCAAGAAATCTTAGTAAAACGAGATTGAATAAACCCAATGAGTCAATTATGGTTTTGAGAATTTTCATAAATGATCACTGACCTCTACAAGAATAATGCAAAATGTTCATAAGACCATCAATCATGCCTTAATGAAAACTTACACAACTAGTGGCCTATCTAAACGCACAAACTGAATGGCTTTCCTTTTTAGTGAAAACATATGATGCAGTCACCACAATGATTTATCTATTTTACTGCCCCAGCAATGGTGATTTATTGCAAGCCCTATTGTGGCTATGATATTTAATCATCTAGTACTTTAGTACTAAGACTTTTAGAAATCTGCAGTTTTCTAAGGGTTTGAAAGAAGAAAAAATCAATGTAAAGACATTTTTAATTTGTTAAAGACTTTAATAAAGCTGTTCAATATTTATTTACTTATTATTTAAAAAAAAGCAAACAATGAAAGCTGCAGTATAAGAGAAAGTATTCCCTCCCTCACCCGTCTGCTGGCAGTAAAACTTCTGTACATTAAAAATCAACAACAACAATGAAAAATGCTAAAAATCAAATGACAACAGGTGAGTGGTCAGCAACAAAAAGGTGTGAGCAAATATTACCTTTTTGCTCCGTAATGTCGCCTTCAGAGCCTTAATGAGTTCATCGAAAACAAAGTAAAGTGTTAGTCTAGAGTTCCCCTATTTTTTTTATTATTCATATTATCAACTAGTTTTGGTAACCAACTCTCTATAATAAAATATTTGTTTTTAACCAAATCCTTTATTTTAGTATAAGTACCTAGACTTAACTTCTTTCTATTTACATTTCATTAAATATTTGTTTTATACACTAATCTTTATGTTGGAGGTACTTAACTTTTTTCTATTTACATTCCATTAAATATTTGTTTTATACACTAATCTTTATGTTGGTATTCGTGCAGAGATTCTTTGTTCAGTCAATTAGTTTATACATGTACTTGTGTTTTTTATCTAAGTTGATATAGGTTGATAAAATTTTTTTTTATGCTGCTAACAAAACTTTATGAAGTAACTTATGTTTCATCATAGTAACTGAACCATACACTCTCTTATCTTATAAGCTGATGTATATCATGTATAGAGAATACAATACATACATCTTGACTTTAACTTATCTTACAAGCTGATGTATATCATGTATAGAGAATACAATACATTCATCTTGACTTTAATATTTCATAAATATGATCATAAGAAATGTTTTTCAGATATCACAGTAACACTATTCAAATGCTCCCTATCAATTAGGACAATACAAAATTTAGAAGTACAAAGTCAATTAAAAGAGAAATATTTCAAAGTAATATAAAAAAGGAAACAACTGTCTAGACTTTCCAGAAGCAATAAAACTGACCTGATTATTTTTTTTATAATTACAATTTATGGTTACACTGGAACTTAAGTCCAAGAAATCGCATGATATTTCACAACAAGTGCAGAACTCTAATAACTTTTGGCTTATCATCCAGGAATTAGATACTGCATAAGAATTAGATACTGTATAACGAGGTCTTCAATGGAAATTTGCAACAATCCTCCAAGGATCTAGAAATGTTAGTTGATGTCTAATGACTGATGACTTCAGGCAAACCAATGCAGGTGAGAGAGATGATTTTATTTTATCATGATGATCATCAAATGTGACAGGACAACAGGAAAGGGGGGAGGGGCAGTGTCAAGATGACATGAAGTGACAGGAGTTATTTGAAACAACAGTCATGCGTTCACATAGAAAGTTACTTTTGAGAGCCAAATAATAAAATTTTAAACTGATTTCTTTTCTTTACCAATACATTTCCTTAATTAAAATCTCATGCAACATGAGACCCAATAATCAACTATGATCTCTCAAATATTTTTATTCTATCTATAAATTATGTCTGGCTAAATATGAGACTCATTGAAAACAAACACCAACAACATGTGGTTATTTAAGATATATGTATTTAGGTTTATAATTAAAAAAAAAATCTAGTATTTGATTATGAAACAATATATATTTTCCATTAAAAATTGAATAAACAACAGAGCTTGAGAGTATGAGACAGGCATTTAGTATAACCATGACGACACTAAACTATTTAATAGGCTTACCTATTTTTCCCGCCTGTGTTGCGTGGACAATGAGTGCATCAATGGCGCCACCTCTGACCTCTGGGCCCTCATCATCCTGACAGAATAATTCATTTGCACAGTTTAATTTCATGCTCTACACACACACACACAAAAATAACGTCTAAAGCTGAGATGATGATAATTATATAACAAATTTTTGAGGTTTTTAGAACATGTGGAGTATTTATGGTCTTTTTTGAATGGTATTGTAATCATTCCCAAATGTATTCATTCACTTCTTCTGAATAGAAATAGAGAATAACAGCTTTAAAAAAAAATCAGGCAAAGTTATCACCACTTAACTCCAGTAATATATCACAGTTGCAGTGCCTTGCAGGGCTGGCCTTAGGCCGATTGCTCCAAACTGGGCCCTGCGCCTGGCAGGGGCCCCCACAATTTATTTAACACTAATAGTTGTTATTGTAGAAAAAAATTAGAAGAGGGGGGGGGGGGCCTCGCATCTTGAAAATTTTTTATAAAAGAAGCTCCTTTAGAAAAACACCCTGTAAAGAAAACAAACAAAAATTTTTTATAAAAGAAGCTCCTTTAGAAAAACACCCTGTAAACAAAACAAACAAAAATTTTTTATAAAAGAAGCTCCTTTAGAAAAACACCCTGTAAACAAAACAAACAAAAATTTTTTATAAAAGAAGCTCCTTTAGAAAAACACCCTGTAAACAAAACAAACAAAAATTTTTTATAAAAGAAGCTCCTTTAGAAAAACACCCTGTAAACAAAACAAACAAAAATTTTTTATAAAAGAAGCTCCTTTAGAAAAACACCCTGTAAACAAAACAAACAAAAATTTTTTATAAAAGAAGCTCCTTTAGAAAAACACCCTGTAAACAAAACAAACAAAAATTTTTTATAAAAGAAGCTCCTTTAGAAAAACACCCTGTAAACAAAACAAACAAAAATTTTTTATAAAAGAAGCTCCTTTAGAAAAACACCCTGTAAACAAAACAAACAAAAATTTTTTATAAAAGAAGCTCCTTTAGAAAAACACCCTGTAAACAAAACAAACAAAATTTTTTTATAAAAGAAGCTCCTTTAGAAAAACACCCTGTAAACAAAACAAACAAAAATTTTTTATAAAAGAAGCTCCTTTAGAAAAACACCCTGTAAACAAAACAAACAAAATTTTTTTATAAAAGAAGCTCCTTTAGAAAAACACCCTGTAAACAAAACAAACAAAAATTTTTTATAAAAGAAGCTCCTTTAGAAAAACACCCTGTAAACAAAACAAACAAAATTTTTTATAAAAGAAGCTCCTTTAGAAAAACACTCTGTAAACAAAACAAACAAAAAATAAAACTGACCTTGTCCTTGAAAATGAGCTGGTCCTCAATCTCAACATCATCCAGCAAGTTCAGCTCACAGAAATCCGAGTCTGAATCTTTCTGTATTTCCGGCTGAGCCAGTGGGGCTTTCTCTCTCTCCTCACCCTTGTGTTGGGGTGCTGTGACTGGCTGGGGCAGGGAGAGTCTGGGTGGGTTGGAGGCTATACTTGAACTGATGATAGTTAACATTTTGCATTAAACAGCAATATACAACACTAAAATGTTCATGTTCTATCTATGAACTAGATGAACATATACACAACAGGTTTGGAATTAAGACTACAGACATTCTTCTTACCAATCAGATGCTGCGGACTTCCCAAGTCCCAAAAGGTCACCGTAGGAGCCATCAGACTGACTGGAGCCAGTAGATAGATGGCTGCCATGACTGATATCTGACATCTGAGGAAAACAGGATTAAATGACCCTTAATTATACTCTATGACTCAGGATTAAATGACCCTTAATTATACTCTATGACTCAAGATTAAATGACCCTCAATTATATTCTATGACTCAGGATTAAATGACCCTTAATTATACTCTATGACTCAGAATTAAATGACCCTTAATTATACTCTATGACCATTGACCAGTCTTTCAGTAGTAAGAATTCTGTTTTTGTTTTTATACTTTGGGAAGCAGAGAATTAAATCTAATGCATTCAAACAATAAGCCAAATTCACGAATTAGGAAAATGAAGCAAATTATGAAGTAAAAATTATGATCACTAAGTGTCTTTACCCTTTTGCTTTTAGCTGTTATCATTGGAATTGAAGTGAGCAGTTCAGATGAGCCTCCACTCATGGACGAGTCGGTGGATATATCTGACAGAACAGATATTGTGTTGGACCTGGGATAGAAGAGCTCCCTCTGGTGCTGGTGCCACTGGGCCTCATAGAACTGTATAGAGTGCCGGGATATTGACTCCTCCAGAGACCTGGGCTGTGACAGGGATCCAAACATCTGTACATAGGCTTGCACTGAGAACATGATAGGGAAAAAAGTTTGGTCAAGAAAATCTACTAATAAATAATACATGTACATCCAAATAATCAGGACTGAATCCCACAAGTAATTGCTTAAGGATGGTTGATATGTAGTAAAGTAAAGCTCCGTTAACCCTAGAGGGGCCATTGGGGCAGATGAAGAGTACAGTTCATCTGTCTCTAAAGCCACAGCGTATAAAAAAGTTTGTGTGGTTAGCACAACGCCCAGCAGCTTTTATATCCCCAAATTAAATCAGGAACACATTTAAAGCTGGATGGACTAGAGGGACTTTTTAACTAACTTTCAATAGGACCTGGAAAATTTAACTTGATTTTTCAATGAGGGTCAAACCCTGGACTCAGGTTGACAGTCGAGCATTCTACACCAATCAGTCATCATTTCCTCAATAGATAGGTAGAGAAACGAACAAAATTTGAAGACTCAAAGATTTTTTTTATCAATTTTTATATGTGGTAATTTCCAATGAAATCTATATATAATCCTCACATACCTAAATACATTTTTTTTTGTTCCCTGGTAAAAAAAAAGCCCATAGAGTTAAATAATCGTAAAATATAAATAATACTTTTTTACACAATTAAATCACTGAAATCTACTTAATATAACCAACAGATCCAGTCATTAAAAAACAAATATAAAAATAACCTTTAATTGAGACTTGAAATATTAGGCCGAATATTTTTAATCTGTTCACACAACCTACCATGTTTTTTCTTGGGAGGCAGAGGGGGAGGCTTAGGTAGGGACTCTGTACTGGAGTGACTGGTGGATGAAAAAGTCTCTGAACTGGAGAATGTCTCATGGGAACTAGTCCTCTCTTCAGTCAAGTACGACTGTAATGACTTCTGACTGTTGACACTGGCAAAAGATTGACTGAGGAGTGTCAAACATGTATTATGTTTATTGTGTACACATGGTACGAACACACTGTTGGATACATTCATATTTATACATTTTTATTATAAAGTACCATGAACTAAAAATAAATATTAGGTGTAAAAAATAAATCTAAGTTCTTTTGTAAGGTTTATAGAATTTTCCTAATATACCTCTAATATACCCTCTAATATACCTCTAATATACCCTCTAATAACACCTCTAATCTAACAACACAGAAAAACAAATTATCTTTTTTCAGCCATTTTTTCTGATGGAATTTGAAAGAAATAGAATGGTTCTCTTTAAGTCTTAAACTGACAGACACTGGTATCAAGTCATTGATATGTTCAGATAAAATACCTTTGGTTAGATTGACTTGAATGTGAACTAGATGAAGAAGATGTAGATATTCTCTCAACTTTCCTCATGACCACAGTTTTCTGTTGGGAAAGGGACGACACGGCGGCCATCCTGCTCTCTATAGTATCAGGAACATTGTCATACTGAGAGTTAAGTCTATGGAGGGGCAGGCCTTTCTTGGCTGGGAGAGGAGGCGGCACATCCTCTATACAGTTGGTCAGTTTATTGATCTGGGTGGTCAGCTCATTGATTTCATCAAAGGGCTTGACCGAGGCCTTCCTGGACACCACGGTGGTGCTGCTGACCAGCTTGGAGTCACTGACTGTACGCGAGAATGTCTCGGTGGTCACCGTGCCCTTGTCCCCCCCCTGCTGCTGCTGCTGCCACTGCGAGGAAATGGAGGAGGACGAGGATGATGATGTGGACGATGCAGAGGTCACCAGGTCACCCGCAGACAGGTGGTTGATGAGTGGAAATGATGAGGTCTGGATGGAGGAAATCCCTCCTTGAGGTAGCCCAAAGTTCAAAGGTTTATTTCCGAAATTGAAAGAGGACGATGCGCCAGAGGCCATCCCTAGTGAGTGGTCAAGAGATGCACTGTTGATGAGTGTATTTGATGTAGTCCCACTGGACCTGAGAGACTCCAACATGTCCAAGCTGGAACTTGGTGATCTTTTCTTCTGTGGCAGTGGAGGGGGGACCAATGGGTCAGCTCCATTCATATAATCATCTTGAGGAAGTCTGTTCAGATTAATGTAGACAATCATTAAAGGAAACAAAAAGGTAAGTGTAATAAAATGCATCTTACTTTCTTACAATTAAAAAACAAACAACAACTGTTAAAGCCAAAAGCTAGCTCTAGTCCAATTGTTTTTTTTTTTTGTGTGGATAGAAATTTATAACAGTTTCAAATGATCTTCTTAAAAAAAATATCTTCAAAATGAATCTTATTTAAAATGGATAACTGAAATAATTTGTGCATTATATTTTGTTTAAAGATAACACTTCTTGGTGTTATATTTCAAAACAGGCATGTGATAACTGAAATAATTTGTACATTATATTTTTGTTTAAAGATAACACTTCTTGGTGTTATATTTCAGAACAGGCATGTGATAACTGAAATAATTTGTACATTATATTTTGTTTAAAGATAACACTTCTTGGTGTTATATTTCAGAACAAGCATGTGGTACATCTATCAAGTGCACACTACAGTAGATTTTGAAAGAAATTAGTTTCAATAGAAAAAACAAGCCACAAATGTTTAATTTTCTGAACAATGTAAAAATGTTATTTACCTCATCAGTAATGACCCAGGAGGTAAAGGAGGTTTAGGTGGGGGCATGTCTAAGGAACTGTTGGAGTCAAACGAGAAGACAGAGCTGCTGTTGCTGTTGCGGGTCAGGTTGGAGATGTTGTCATAGCTGTTTGCACTGGTCTGAGCCAAGATCTCCTGTTCTCTGGGAGTCAGAGGGATGTCTGGCTGGTAGCTACGACTGCGGATACAAACACATTTTATTGTTATCTTCTAGTTTAATATAATTAAGAATGCAAATTGATTTTCTGTCAAGTTATATTTTATGATCATTTAGAAACAAATAATATTTAGCATATATCAGAAGCATGTTCAGGAGAAGATTTTTTGGACTAAGCAACTTTTATATGAAAATCTTTACCAATTCTGTTACGTAATATAGCTAAATGTGCCTTGCTATAAAGACTAAAAACAAAACAGTTTGCCTATACTATGTGCCATAAATGAGTTCTTTGATATTGATAAAATTACAGACTCCTACAATCACAGTCAGTTCAACACACTCAACCCTTAATGATGGGAACAACAACAAAATAAGTCAAGCATTCTGGACGTCACCAGAAAAAACATCAAACTTGTCAGTAATCGAAAGAAAGTTTAACAACAATTATGGATGTCAAGTGAAATTTTTTTACCCGTCAGCTGTGGGTGACGGCAAAGGCTGGCACGTCACTGGAGGCTGGAGGTTAGTCGTCTTCTTCTGTGACATTTTCTCTAGACCCAACTTAGTTAGTTCCTGAAACAGAACAAAAACCTTAAATAGCCATAAATTAACTGAAAAAAATTATAAAAACATAGGATTTTTTAAAGTTTCATCTTATTTCATTAGAGTACACCTATTTACAATGGAGCGATGTATTTTTAACAGCTATAATCAGATCCAGACAATGTAAGTCAAGAATAATAAAAGACTTTTCAAATACTTAATATTTAATTTAATTGACACAAATGTTCCATTCCTTCATAATCTATAACAGTATATGGCTAATATATATCTCACCTGTATACCTTCCAACAGAGAGTCTATAATAGACTGAGCTTGTTCTTTATCACATGTCTTGTTCTCACCCACCAGAGAGTCGTCTGCCCACTGAATGAACTTGGCCAAATTCTGACAGACTTTACTCTGGCTGGACACCAGGGAATTACTGTCAAGTAAAAATCAGATTAATAAAGTTACAGCTGTGTAAAATTATTGAGAACAAATGAGTGATTAATAAAGTGTTGACCATCGATGAACAAACCAATCTCTTCCTTTTTTAACTAAGTTTTAATACAGTTTCAAAGTTTATAATTTTTAGCAACGAGACAAACTAATCACACACCTTTCCTGGGCAAAATGTGGATAGCGCAACAGAGTAAATATCTGCATGACTGTTTCCAGAATAACCGAAGCCGTCCCAGGTAGCACCTCAGTCTTACCCTTGCTTACCACGGCCTTGATGAAGATGAGGGTTTTGTTGACCTCTGCCATGGCAGTCTTTAATTGTTCCATATCCTAAAACAAATAAAATTTTACAAAAATGAAAAAAAAATATATCAGCCTTGATAGTAAATAATTCCTTACTTCCAGCTCTGTTCACTTCATTAATCCCATCAAAGCCACCACTTTCATGACCTGTGATCTATGTAAGACTAGGGAAACAGAAATGAGAACAAACAGCCAGTGTTTCAGTTCAATGGTGTTAAAAAGTTCTTCTGTGCAAACACTGGACTAGAAAGTCTTGACACTACTTCAACTATAACAGTCCCTACTGTGGTGTGTGTGTGTGTGTGTGAAGACTGTCACTCTTCTTGTAACTCAAGTGTCCACTTGTGGGAGCAACCAAGTTTAGTTCCACTAATCAAATAGCTTTGGCTGATCCTAAGAGTAGAGAGCTAAATAAAGAGCTGCTGCTTCCATGTTGTTGGATTTTTATTTTTTTTTATTCCTCCTTCTGACTTCACCCAAGCACACACACAAAAAGGTTGATAAAAGGTTAAAGGATAGTGAGGTTAAAGGGCAGAGTTGATAGTGAAACAGAAGTGTGTGAAAATGTCAAATGAGTTACATGGTTAAAAATATAAAATTAACAGTGGTGAAAAGGATGCTGTCTATTGCACTTAGAAGGGAATGGCTTCTGGATTTGTTTTATATTTTAACAAAATTATTTTTCAAGATTCAAAGAGGAAACTTGGGGGTTCAAATCAATTTGACACAGGGAATTTTGAATGCCAAATAAATGACAATCATATGAAGAGAAAAACATGTATATCATATCAATACACTTATTTAACCATAAATACATTACCAAGATACAATGCTGAAGTGTTGATTCTAGGGACATGCTGGCTCATATGGGCCTATGACAAGCAGTGATAATATGGGCCCCATGACTAGCAGTGATAATATGGGCCCATGACTAGCAGTGATAATATGGGCCCCATGACTAGCAGTGATAATATGGGTCCCATGACTAGCAGTGATAATATGGGCCCCATGACTAGCAGTGATAATAAGGGCCCATGACTAGCAGTGATAATATGGGCCCCATGACTAGCAGTGATACTAAGGGCCCATGACTAGCAGTGATAATAAGGGCCCATGACTAGCAGTGATAATATGGGCCCCATGACTAGCAGTGATAATAAGGGCCCATGACTAGCAGTGATAATAAGGGCCCATGACTAGCAGTGATAATAAGGCCCCCAAAGTGTAGCCCTAATGCAATTATTGAGTTGAATGTTGTTGTTTTCTTCACATAATGGGGAGCTAATGACATTTTTTTTTGCATATAATTTGTGTTGCATTTATTGGAATTTGATGTGTCTACCATTGAAAGTACCTCCCACATAACTGTTACACTTTGTTTGAAATAGAATATTAATAATGCCTTGTCCTTGGCCCTGGATTGATTACATTGTTGTGTTTCATGTCATCAGAATAGGAAGTATTGAAAGATGTGTGACAATTGATTTATTTTGTACACAAATATTTCTAAAAATGCAGTAAAGATTAACTGAAAAGGAAAGAAAGGAAATACTGAAAACAGTGATAAAAGAAAATGTGTCCCCCACAGCTCCTTAAAGACTTAATGGACATTTACAAATCAGCCCTAGACAGAAGGGGACATCACCCACAACAAGTAAACAGACATGCACCACCCTAGTGCTGTACCTTGTTCTCCTCGGTCTTGCTGGCCTCCTCACTGGCTGTGGCCTCGCTCATGACATGTTTCTCCTGTTTTTTGGCCAACATTTTGGCATGTCCATCTTTAAAAAACATGTCTACTACTCTGTGAGCTTTTTTTCCCCCACTGCTTTTTGTGTTACGCTGAATAAACACTATACACTTGTCCAACCTTTCGTTTGTATTTAGTCCTTAACACAACGTATCCGACTGACTGAACTCAGCACAGCACAACACTGTGCCGAGAATCATTGTTTGAATTAAACATCACAATCTGAACATTTTGAATAAAAGGAAAAGAAATATATACATAATATTTTTTTCAGGGGGTTTGAATGGAAAGTCTCTGGTTACCCATCTACCCAGAAATCTGACAAACACATTGAGGTAGTCACTGGTCTGGTTACCTATCTACCCAGTCAACTGACAAACACATTGAGCTAGTCACTGGTCTGGTTACCTATCTACCCAGTCAACTGACAAACACATTGAGCTAGTTACTGGTTACCTATCTACCCAGTCAACTGACAAACACATTAAGCTAGTCACTGGTTACCTATCTACCCAGTCAACTGACAAACACATTGAGCTAGTTACTGGTCTGGTTACCTATCTACCCAGTCAACTGACAAACACATTGAGCTAGTCACTGGTCTGGTTACCTATCTACCCAGTCATGTGACAAACAAATTAAGCTAGTCACTGGTTACCTATCTACCCAGTCAACTGACAAACACATTGAGCTAGTTACTGGTCTGGTTACCTATCTACCCAGTCAACTGACAAACACATTGAGCTAGTCACTGGTCTGGTTACCTATCTACCCAGTCATGTGACAAACAAATTAAGCTAGTCACTGGTTACCTATCTACCCAGTCAACTGACAAACACATTGAGCTAGTTACTGGTCTGGTTACCTATCTACCCAGTCAACTGACAAACACATTGAGCTAGTCACTGGTCAATAGAAGGTTGATGTGGTTCTTTGAGGAGAAAGGATTGATTACGCCTCGTCAGGGTGGTTTTAGAAGAGGCAGGAGTGCTATGGATCAGGTTACGGTATTATGCCAAAAGGTAGCTGACGGCTTCCAGAGAGGTGAGTCCACAGCGGTAGTTTTCCTGGACTTTAAACAGGCCTACGACCGGGTCTGGCGGCAAGGATTGTTGCTTAAGCTGCAGCGTTTAGGTGTCGGCGCTGAAATGTACACATGGTTGCGAAGTTTCCTCAGTAATCGTACTATCATGACACGTATTGGGAGCAGTGTGTCGAGGAAAAGAACGTTAGAGCAAGGCCTACCTCAGGGCTCTGCCTTGAGTTGTACATTGTTCCTGGCTTTTATCAACGACCTGCCGAACTGTCTAGGATGTGAAAGCCTACTATATGCGGATGACCTCACGATATGGAAGACTGGAAGGAGTGCCTCTGTACTTCAGAAAGCACTCCAGAAGGACCTGGCTTCAGTCAGTTGCTACTCTAGGCTGTGGGGCCTAGAAATTAATTGTTCAAAAACTGTCCATACTCTCTTCACACTAGGTACCAAAATCCTTAAGGAGCCATTTCAGCTGAAAATTGACGGTGAGACAATAGAAAGGGAAGACAAGCCAAATTATTTGGGAGTCACACTAGACAGAAAACTGGCCCTTTGTGCGCACATCTCTGAGGTTTCAAGAAAGGCCTCTGAGAGTCTGAACATGGTGAAGAAGATGGCGAGCAAGTCCTGGGGAGCGAGGGCAAATGTCTTGAGGTCACTGTACATGGGTGCAGTCCGATCTCAGATCGATTACAGCATGGTAGCACAGGTGTACGGGTCTCGATCGTCACTAGAGGTCCTGGACAAAGTGCAGAACCAATCTCTTCGCCTAATAACCGGCACACTCCGAACAACTCCTACCGCCGCGGTAGAAATCATGGCAAATGTAGCACCTCTCAATACACGCAGGGACAGAGCCGTCCTGACCACTTTCGAGAGGTTCAAACGGTTGGAGGAGACCACTGTCCACAGGGAAATGGTCGATAACTGGAAGGAAGGAAAGAGGCTAACGATGAAGTCATTCATGCACTGTGCAACGAAGTTGACGGAGGACGCAAAGCTTCCGACCGAACGTGAAGGTTTGAAGACCCACTCCCGGTCTCCACCCGGCATGGAGTCCTGCATGCCTGAGGTACGCATGAGTCTGATCGATACCAAGGTAACGAAAAGCAGTCAGCTAGAGACGCTGCAAGAGGCAGCTAGAAAGACAATCGAGTCCTATCGTGAAGGGGCGATTCTAGCCTACACTGATGGCTCCGTGGTCGTCAGTGAGGATGGCAAAGATAAGTCCGGATACGGTGCTCACATTGTCCACCAGACAACGGGTTACAGTGAGGACGTTGCAGGGCCATGTGGATTTCTCTGTGCAGCAGAAGCAGAGATGAGAGCCATAAAAGAGGCTGTGGCGCACATTGATAAGAGGATCGAGGATGGGGCGATTCCGCCGTCGGAAGTCGTCATCCTGACGGATTCTAAGTCTGTTCCCCAAGCCATAGTGGGGCGAGGGGAATGGCCGTAACGATTGGAAGCCATGGTGGAGGCTATCCAACAACTCATGACCAAACGCAGAGTAGCAGTGACGCTACAGTGGATCCCGGGCCACGCTGGCCTACCCGGGAACGAGAGGGCCGATGGCCTAGCAAAGTCCGGTACCCGAATGGACTCCTCTGGGAGTTTATCGCAAACTGCATATGGGGCCTCCTATGAGTCCATCATCACCAAGTTACGCACCCTTGAACAAACTGTATGGCTTTCGAACTGGGAAAGAGGAACCACAGGGCGAGAGGTAAGAAGGAATATGGAGCGACCTTCCAAATCCGACCCGTGGTGGAGGCTTGGGAGAGACGAACAGGCACTGATAGCCCAGTTCCGCACTGGGCATTGTCCGATTGGCGCCTATTTTGGGAGTATGAGACCTGAATACGACTCACGTTGTCGACATTGCGGTGAGGATGAGGAAACGGTGGATCATTTGCTGAATGAGTGTCCACGTCTGGAGGCTTTCAGACGGGACGAGTCAGTAAACTCGCTGGCCATCGGGCTCTATGGCAGTCTCCAGATGTTGAGATGTTCACGAGCCCTAAGGGACCCAGTCTCGGTTCGTTAAACATAAGAGAGTTCAATCAGTTACTGGTTTGGTTACCTATCTACCCAGTCAACTGACAAACACATTGAGCTAGTCACTGGTCTGGTTACCTATCTACCCAGTCAACTGACAAACACATTGAGCTAGTCACTGGTCTGGTTACCTATCTACCCAGTCATGTGACAAACAAATTAAGCTAGTCACTGGTTACCTATCTACCCAGTCAACTGACAAACACATTGAGCTAGTCACTGGTCTGGTTACCTATCTACCCAGTCATGTGACAGACAAATTAAGCTAGTCACTGGTTACCTATCTATCCAGTCAACTGACAAACACATTGAGCTAGTCACTGGTCTGGTTACCTATCTACCCAGTCAACTGACAAACACATTGAGCTAGTCACTGGTCTGGTTACCTATCTACCCAGTCATGTGACAAACAAATTAAGATAGTCACTGGTTACCAATCTACCCAGTCATCTGACAAAAAAATTGAGCTAGTCACAAGTTTCTAGTCTACTGGCATGTTCCATCTATGAAACTAAACACACAACTTGCAGAACTAGTCAGGTAAGACACTTCTCTACCTGGAAACACAGCACACAAACAACCAACTCCCCGGGAGTCAGACATTTAGAGATGAGAGAGAAAGGTGGGGTCGGGGGGGGGGCTAGCAATACAAATGTTGTGTTTAGATTTACAGCACACTCTGACCAAAAGCATCGACAACTGAACTGATGGGAAAGTGTGTGGCTCAATAAGTCACCACTTTCACTGAACTTAATTCAGTGGCGTAACTGGGGGGAACTTAATAACAGCAAGGGGCGGCATGTTCACCACTTTTTTTTGGTAGGAATGGGAACTCCACACCGGGCGCAGACACCACAGCCAGTTAAGTTAATGACTTTATAAGACATACCCAGACACCACAGCCAGTTAAGTTATTGACTTTATAAGACATACCCAGACACCACAGCCAGTTAAGTTATTGACTTTATAAGACATACCCAGACACCACAGCCAGTTAAGTTATTGACTTTATAAGACATACCCAGACACCACAGCCAGTTAAGTTATTGACTTTATAAGACATACCCAGACACCACAGCCAGTTAAGTTATTGACTTTATAAGACATACCCAGACACCACAGCCAGTTAAGTTACAGACTTTATAAGACATACCCAGACACCACAGCCAGTTAAGTTATTGACTTTATAAGACATACCCAGACACCACAGCCAGTTAAGCTATTGACTTTATAAGACATACCCAGACACCACAGCCAGTTAAGCTATTGACTTTATAAGACATACCCAGACACCACAGCCAGTTAAGCTATTGACTATAAGACATACCCAGACACCACAGCCAGTTAAGCTATTGACTTTATAAGACATACCCAGACACCACAGCCAGTTAAGCTATTGACTTTATAACACATACCCAGACACCACAGCTAGTTAAGCTGTTGACTTTATAAGACATACCCAGACACCACAGCTAGTTAAGCTGTTGACTTTATAAGACTCTAGACTGATGAGTGAGACAAAACTTTTCATATCCAATTATGTCCTTCTTTTAGTGTTCAATTTGTTTTTTTTTTTAAATATCGGTTTAATTATTTTAAACGTCCAAGTGTCATAAATTACACACATAACTCTTAATATTCACACACCCACTGCAGAAATAACCCATTTCGAAATATAACATTAATTCCTGATAACTATCTTCAAAACAGCTCGAATAAGAATGAATAATATGAATTTAAGAAACATAAATAAAACATCCTTTTACTATCAACACATCTGATGAGATTTATCAACAAGGTGATTTGAAAGCCACCAACAACAAAACAGAACACAATGTAAGAATCCACACCATATATATTTTTAATCAAGAATTTGCATTCCAGAGTCACGTGACCTCCAGGCGCACTATGAGTGAGTAAATGAGTTCATGTATCCGACTTGTGTACATTAATTGGCATTCTTTACCCCCCCCCCCCCACCACCACACACACTGGTACCTACCGTCTAATGCCACAGATTATAACACATACACACACGTATAGCACAAAACTCGATGATATGTGGACAAACACACACTCATTTCTACCGTCTATAATGCCACAGATCATGTCTAATGCCACAGATTATAACACATCAACACACGTATAACACAAAGCCCAGTGATGTGTGAACACCTGCACCAGTTGTACTCAGATTGTCCGTTGACTGTCAGTGTCCTGGTTGGTTAGAATCAGTTTGCATTATCTTGAGAGAGAGAGAGA
Source organism: Bulinus truncatus (assembly GCA_021962125.1). NCBI lineage: Eukaryota > Metazoa > Mollusca > Gastropoda > Planorbidae > Bulinus > Bulinus truncatus. Next base: position 122,496 of record JAGDYQ010000338.1, read on the forward strand.
GAGAGAGAGAGAGAGAGAGAGAGAGAGAGAGAGAGAGAGAAGTGTGTGAGTCATCAAAACAGTGGACAGGGGCAGCGTAAGAGTGAGTCATTCATAGAATGGACACAAGTTTAGACGCATGAATGAAGTGAGCCTTCTGACCGAATCAATGAATCCACTCAAATGGATCAATAATAATGCATCAAGCGCGGAGAAGAGAAAATCACCAACACAAAAAAAATTAAGAAACAAACAGTTCTATTCAAACAACCAAACCCTGTGCTGTTTATGTTGTATTTCTTATCAGTCCTTATATTGCTGTATTGGCTCTTCCTTGAAAGTGCAGACACAAGAAAACAAAACATGATTCAAAATAGAACAACCACCCACGCATCTACACCCCCCACCTCCCCCCTTACACCATCTGACCACTGACGCACGACACAAGTAGGAAAAGGGGGGGGGGAGGGGAGTATTTCTGTACAACTCGAGGGGTATTTCGGTCAAGTACGTCATGAGTCAAACTCTGGCTGACCAAGACTCCGTCTAAATCGATATCTCAGGCTGGGAGTAGCTGGGATCGATCAATAAAAATTTACACCGTATCTGCCAAATGTATGTCAGTAGCCCAGAACCTATCCCTCTCCATGTATCTATATCTATGTCAGTAGCTCAATTCACAGTCTATATATCTATGTCAATAGCTCAATTCATAGTCTATATATCTATGTCAATAGCTCAATTCACAGTCTATATATCTATGTCATTAGCTAATATCTCAGTCAATATATCTATATCTATGTCATTAGCTGAGTTCACACAGTCTATATATCTATATCTATGTCACTAGCTGAGTTCACACAGTCTATATATCTAAATCTATGTCACTAGCTGAGTTCACACAGTCTATATATCTATATCTATGTCAGTAGCTGAGTTCACAGTCTATATATATATATATATATATATATCGATGTCATTTGACGAAATCATTTTTTCTAGAATTGAACGAACAGAACGAGGCCATTACCATCAAATTAAATGTGCAAACAAACCACCAAACTTTAGACATCATTAAACTATCATTAAACTCCACACAAAAGAAATAGAGGTGCTTTCAAAACTAAACAATAGACTTCTCCCTTGTAGCATCATCAGAAGCTGTTGTCATGAGAGTTACGCCCGCTGCTATATGAAGGTAAACAACGAACCATCCCGGGGAAAAATGCAGCATCAATCAAGATGGCCTGCAAACGTCATATCCTACCAGAGATCTGAATACCACACTGCATATGAGGCAGAGCTCAAATTTCCGCCTAACAACACAATTGACGCTAATTTATTGGCAGGAATATTTTTTTTTGTTTTCTGAGGGCAGCAATGAATGAAGGCTGCACGCCCCCTCACCCCTCACCTACCCTCCGCTCCAACGAAATGCAGACACCACCCACACCCCCCTCCCTCCCATCCTCACTTTGAGCAAACAAGTGTGTTGCAGCACATAGTGCTATCATCAGGTTATGAAATACTGTACATAACAAAACATGGTGCGTACGTAAATAGACCAGTTGACTCGGCGGTTCTAAATCTTTTTATTTTGTAACTGTACCCCAAATGGTCTCGAAAGTAGGTCCACCGGTACACCTTAGGGGGTCTCGAAAGTAGGTCCTCCGGTACACCTTACGGGGTCTCGAAAGTAGGTCCACCGGTACACCTTACGGGGTCTCGAAAGTAGGTCCACCGGTACACCTTACGGGGTCTCGAAAGTAGGTCCACAGGTACACCTTACGGGGTCTCGAAAGTAGGTCCACAGGTACACCTTACGGGGTCACGAAAGTAGGTCCACCGGAACACCTTACAGGGTCTCGAAAGTAGGTCCACAGGTACACCTTACGGGGTCTCGAAAGTAGGTCCACCGGTACACCTTACAGGTATGTTCTTTCAAACTATCGGTTGTTTAAAACGAAAATTATATGTAACTGCGTACCTCTGCATGACCTTTGCCGTGACCCCCTTAGGTCACGCCTACCAGACGTTGAGACCCGAGGAGTTAACTCCTAGGGTGTTGACGCCACAGTGTGGGGGTGTATGAAGAAAGATCCCGCCGCCCCGCCTCACCACTAAGACCACTCCTCGTTGTATTGAGCACAGTGTTTATCAAAAAGAACAAAACGAGAAGAGTCAATGCCAGCGATGTTTGTGAGTCAGTCAGCGATGTTTGTGAGTCAAATGTTCTGTCAATATTTACACCCAGAAACCTGTCAGTGGCCTCGGTTCTCGGAGCTGGTGGTGCCGTAACACGTATCTTCTGCTACGTACACGTCTCTACTGCTATGTGCATGTATCTACTAGTGCGCCATTACAGCGTCAGCTATTTGTGCCAACACGACTTCCTCCCTTCAAAAGAATATAAATACAACATGATGTAAAGGTCGGCTGGTTGCATACAACTGAACAATACCAACACATTACAAATATCAGAACCATTAAAAGAATGGGGGGGGGGGGTGTAAAATGAGTAACAAGAATGAGAGACCATGCCATTTAGATACCGTAATTCAAATGCATAAATAACGTTGCAGCAAAAATTAGAACTCAGTGTACATGTTTCAGAAAACAATCCTCAATAAAACAGAAAAATGCCGAGTGTTCGTACAGACGAGAATACACTGACAAGATAAACCTGGCATGGCTAACGTGTGACTGGGGTCAATGTGACCTAACAAAAACCCCTTTCTCCTCCTGCACGCACCCTCCTCCCCAATGTGCGAAGCGTATTTCGTTTTAACCAAGAGCAACACGCAACTGACCAAAGTGGACACAGAAACGGTTCCGATCAGGCCTTATAGTTCAGCCGGCCAGATATGTCCCCCAGTGAAGTAATCATCGTTTGTTACACCACAGATGTCTACGTTATCAGTTATGATCTGCAGACCCGGATGTGTGTGAGATAAATGGCCCGAATGACGTCATCACAAATGCAGTGTAAACAAGTGGCCAGATATTTCAAGATAAGAAGGGGTTTAAAAAAAAAAAAAGCTGACCACAGTGTATGAAACAACCAACTCACGTTTTTAGTCTAGGCATCACTGCAGTGTCATTTTAAAAAATACAATTTACAGCTAAAATTAGAAACAGACCATCGAACTGACTTAGACTACAATTTGTGCCGCATAAGCAACAGGGAGGGCGGTGGGGAGGGGGGGAGAGGGGTGGATTGCTACACGGCTTCGGTTACAGAATCAAAAATAAATGACCTCATCCATTATGCGACAGAAGTGTGGTACACGGTTTGGTTGTCATGGTGATGTAATCTTGAAATGTGCGTGCCCCGGTCCTCGGCGACCTCGGACAGCCGGCTGGGGTTGTGAGTGTGTGTGTGTGTGGGGGGGAGGGGCACTGTGATATTTGAGTATGTGTTTGTGTATGTGGGGGGGGGCACTGTGATATTTGAGTGTTTGTGTTTGTGTGTGGGGGGGACCACTGTGATATTTGAGTATATGTGTTTGTGTGTGGGGGGGGGCCACTGTGATATTTGAGTGTGTGTGTTTGTGTGTGTGTGGGGGGGCCACTGTGATATTTGAGTATATGTGTTTGTGTGTGTGGGGGGGCACTGTGATATTTGAGTATATGTGTTTGTGTGTGGGGGTGGGGGGCCACTGTGATATTTGAGTGTGTGTGTTTGTGTGTGTGGGGGGGGCACTGTGATATTTGAGTGTGTGTGTTTGTGTGTGTGTGTGGGGGGGCCACTGTGATATTTGAGTGTGTGTGTTTGTGTGTGGGGGGGCCACTGTGATATTTGAGTATATGTGTTTGTGTGTGTGGGGGGCCCTGTGATATTTGAGTATGTGTTTGTGTGTGTGTGGGTGCAGTAGATAATGATGGGCTGTGCGGGCGAAACAGGGCGCCGAACTAGGAAGGGGCGCCGAAAGATCGCTGTTGAATGTTTTTTGCACTTTTCAGATAGGGAGGAGGGCGCTAGTTAAGGCGCCGTGTGTGTTTGATTTTGGAACCGGCACTGCTCATGACACAGAAATGAATCATTATGAAAACAGGTGAGTTGCGTAATATGAGCTAGCAACGTAATGAGAATACACCTAAGACTATTGCAGTCGCGGCTTAGTGGCGGTAGTAGTAGTAGTGGTGGTGGTGGTGTGTGTGTGTGTGTGTGTGTGTGTGTGTTAAATAAAAGGGCGGTACCAAAATGTAGAAATTCGGGTTGGATATAGGATCAAGAAACAATTCCTACCTTCATGGATATAGTAGACCATCTGTACAGACTATACAGTCTCATCCTTTACGTACAGGCAATACTTAGCGTCCCATCTAATCTGTACAGACACTATCGGCCCATCTAATATGCACAGACACTATCGGCCCATCTAATCTGCACAGACACTAGCGTCCCATCTAATATGCACAGACAATGGCGTCCCATCTAATATGCACAGGCACTATCGGCCCATCTAATCTCCACAGACACTATCGTCCCATCTAATCTGCACAGACACTATCGGCCCATCTAATCTCCACAGACACTATCGGCCCATCTAATATGCACAGACAATGGCGTCCCATCTAATCTGCACAGACGCTATCGGCCCATCTAATCTCCACAGATACCAAGTGCCCATCTAATATGCACAGACACTAGCGGCCGATCTTATCTCCACAGACACTAGCGGCCGATCTTATCTCCACAGACACTAGCGGCCGATCTTATCTCCACAGACACTAGCGGCCCGTCTTCAACAATCAACCAACAGACCCACCGTAAACAAAACCAATGCTCACTCCTATCAACAGGGCGTAAAATATCAACGCTCATCTCACAGCCACGCCCCGTGGCCTTGTGTCAGTCTAGCAAGGTGAGCTCGATATTTGGCCTTGACCTTTTGAACGTTAAATATTGCCCGTGCATTAAGTTTGTGTAAAAATTACACTTCAGCCGTCAGTATCGGATGTCAAATTTAGAATTTGAGGGGGCGGGGGAAAGGAGGAGCAGTTTGATAATAACCATCTACGATAATAGATGTAAACAATATTGAAATAAATAACATGAAGGATGTAAATGATGGAATTAACTAACAAAGACAATCAACAGGCTGTGGAACTCGATCACCAATATAACCCCAATGTATATACACCATATATATATATATATATATACATATATATATATATATATATATACACCCTTTACTCGATTTTAATAGACGTATTTTTAGTATAACTGTATGTCTTTTGTTTTCTTGTGACTGGTATCAGACAGAATTCATCAGTGCCTCGTCATGTGGACATCTAAAGCCACGAGTATTACTGATATTCAAACACATGCAATCTGTTGGACATTTTACTTCATTTGGGGAACTATGACGTTTTCACAAGTGTTCAGGTCAGTGAGACACATTCCGTTAAAAAATGCGAATAATACATAAGATATCTGCGCCACCTGGTGGATTTCTAAAGGGGGAAAAAAACACATTCGCAAAATAACAGCTCATTAGAAGTTAAATATAAACTTCATTGATGTGCACGAGCGAATGGACCGCTATCCGGGGCCCAATAGCCAAATAGCCCTCGAGGGCCTAGTTTGATCATGTCTGACGATGGGGGCTGGCTTCACACTGGGATTACAACTTGTTATCTGCACAATACAGATCGGTACCACAGTCCACGGTACAAGTGTGAGTAGACAATGGGCAGGTGGTTTCTAAATGGAGCCAGTCTCTTACGTCTGATATTCATTAAAAACAACCACACACACACACACACACACAACGAAAGTGATTTCTAAAAATAGATCACCACCCCGATTATCCCCCCCCCACAGTTGATCCCAACCCCAGAAACACAATTAGAGAAGTAAACAACACGACGTGGTGGTGGCGGTAAATAGAAATCGCTCTTTACACTTGGTGGAATCTGCGTCAGAAAGCTATAAATAAACCGACGCACATGATATCCGGATCAAAGACTTTTTGATAGTGAGCGTATGGTGGACTAATGAAGTGCTCAACATGAACATTCCTACTGGAGTAGAAAACACACATGTACTTTATAGACAAATAAAATGAACGATCGTATGTGATTGTATGTGAGCAATGAACAAATAAGCCAGTCTCGTATGGGCTGGCAAGGAAGTCCATAATAAACATTGTGTGTGAGCAATGAATAAATAAGCCAGTCTCGTATGGGCTGGCAAGGAAGTCCATAATAAACATTGTGTGTGAGCAATGAACAAATAAGCCAGTCTCGTATGGGCTGGCAAGGAAGTCCATAATAAACATTGTGTGTGAGCAATGAACAAATAAGCCAGTCTCGTATGGGCTAGCAAGGAAGTCCATAATGAACATTGTGTGTGAGCAATGAACAAATAAGCCAGTCTCGTATGGGCTAGCAAGGAAGTCCATAATGAACATTGTGTGTGAGCAATGAACAAATAAGCCAGTCTCGTATGGGCTAGCAAGCAAGTCCATAATGGACACTGTGTGACACATAACTAGGGTTGCCATATTTTTTCACGGACCAACCGGGACAGTTCTGTCTTTTTTACTTTAGGTTTAGGGATGTCGGTTCCGGGGGGGGGGTATAAAAACAGTAATGTAAAAATCACTTAAATAGAGAATAGATAATCTTTGTTATTTTATTCATAATGGTACACAAACATGATATTTTTACAAAACAAAAGTTTTCTTTTTGTTGTACAACTTGTATTTTTCACTTCTGTAAATTTGTATTACTGTGTTACCAGAATGTTACTGATCACACAAGAGCAGATTAATCATTCTCTGTTCTAATAATTTTGCTCAATTATTTCCAAGAAACTGTGCCCTGAATCTAAACCGGGACAATTTCAACAACCGGGCGGGACACCGGGACAACCCAGTATATCCGGGACTGTCCCGGCCAAACCGGGACGTATGGCAAGCCTACACATAACCATTTGCTACTTCCGATGTACTAATATTAATAAGGCATACACAGTACATCTATTTACATTACATTACTTTCATATATATATATATATATATATATATATATATATATATATATATATAGGCCTAATTTTGTCACCAGTTACTACTGCAATCATTTGAAGCGAGCGAAAACCTTCTGAATAGTACAAATTTAATGAACATGACCAGATCAGTGTCCACTAGAGTCCAGTAGAGAGGTCAACGTAAGGTGGGTGGGGTCAAGACAAACAGCCACATCTGTGTCCCATGCGGTATCAGGGACAAAGCTGAACTAAGAGCTACGGGGAGACAACTTGTCACACAAAGTAACAAAGTTTCAACGCATTTACGTATTCAATGCATATTATGTTGTATTATGTGAGTGTGTTATTATTGAATTATGTATGTATGAATATATGTTATTGTTGTATTATGTGAGCATGTGAGTGTATGTTGTTGTTGTATTATGAAAGTATGAGTGTTCGTTAATTTTATATTATTTGAATATGTGACTGTATGTTAACAGAGTCCCCAATTTGATACCAACGGGTTAAAGCATCAAAACACTATGCATGACAATAGGTAATTCATTAACAATGATCCATGAATCAACATATACATAAATCACTAACAGTCCATAAATAATCACATATGTATGACTTTAGGTAAATCACTGACAAAGATCCATAAATCATCACATAATGTATGCCAACAAGTAAAATCACTGACAATGGTCCAAGAATCAACACATAATTACATACTGACAAGCAAATCACTGACATACAGATCAACTCAGAATCCAACCAAACCCCCCGGTGAGTTGTGAAACTCCAAAAAACCAACACCACGTCCAGTATGACAATAAACGAGCTGACAGGCTCTGTCCCAGACACATTCATTTATCAACACACGACGGGTGGGGCGGGGAAGGGGGGGGCGCTCCAGCCGTCAAAAAGTGGCCGAGTTTTTCCTAATGACTCACTGACGCGCGTCTGGCCCCTAATAACCTCGACGCGCGAAAATTGGCCCAATAATAAAACGGAAAGGCTCAAGGAAAGAGAATTTGGGGTGGGGTGGGTCGGTGTGTGTAAAGGGGGGGGGGGGGTGAAGCCGAGAAAGTCATGAAAAAAAAAAAGGTTGCTGCGTGCGGGTTGGGGATGGGGGGGAGCTGGCAGGGGATTGTGGGGACGGGTATGATAAACTAAAACCGTGACATAAAATAAACAAGTCGAAAGACCGACATGCAAGAATTTAGAAATTGGTTAGGACGACTGAGACAAATAGAAAACACCACGTCGGGACACAAGTCGAGACAAATAGAAAGACAACCACGACTGAGACACATAGACACCATGACATACCGACAAAGAATTTTGTGAATCAGCCATGGGGGTCTCGGATATATTTAGGTGTTATTAGAACCGGTAGAAGCAACAGCCTTGGTCAAAGGGAAAAAACTATCTGTACTGGCAGCATCGCACATCCGTCAGGCAGTGGGACATTGCGCAGTCACCACGGGGTGGTGGTGACACGGGTTGGTGGTGACACGGTGTGGTGGTGGTGACACGGGTGGTGGTGGTGACACGGGGTGGTGGTGACACGGGGTGGTGGTGACACGGTGTCATGCTTCTGACTGAATACCCTGACCTTTCTTCTTTTTTTTTTTTCAAGTGCTGGTCTCACCCTGCTTACACCAAGCAGTGAGTCACAACAGCAACTCTCTCTCTTTCTCATAATGAACGATAACTCTATCTCTCATTACATCACTTTTACTACAAGTGTCTGTGTGTGTGTGTGTCACTCAGGAAACAAAAATGGTGTTAATTTAAAGCTATTTATGAATTGGACAACAACTTTTTCGTGAAGACAAAGACCGAATTAGAAAATTTGAAATAAAAAAACACGAAGTCCAGGAATAAATAAATGAAGATCCTCGGCTGTTCCACAATTAAAACATTTCTGTCATGATTCAATGGACAGCGTCCACTCCCAACTGAGTTGGTCAACGCGTGGTGACGGGGGTGGGATGACGTCTAAATATATAACACACGTCATGCATGTGAGGAATGGTATTATCTTGAGACCGTTTCAGTACAAACGATGTCCATAAATAGATCGCATGTTTTTTTTTTGCCATAGACCGTCATTGATCACGTTCATGAGTTCCACAACTCTGCACCTCTGACGCAATAAGTGAATCTCGGCGAAATGGGCTTCTTGATATATATATATGTAGCGAGAGAGAGAGAAATATTTTCGTAGTCTTCTGAGTGTAGAAAACATGTTTACAGTCTTCAAAATGTAGAATTGAACTTTCTTAGAATACAGCCCAAACGATTTAACATTCTTGGGTCAACAATTGACCCCAAATATTAGAAAACACACTACGAGGAAATGAGGCATGACAGATGTTACAAAAAATATTGTTATTGTATATAGTTAACTGTGTCCTTTACTCTAAATAATGTGTTTTAAGCCAGACCGGACCGGTCCACATATGGATTAGGCTAGTCTTGTACATATGTATATATATATATATATATATATATATATATATATATATATATATATATAGCATTGGGGCGTTGTGCTAACCAAGCTGCCCCTCGTTATGCAATGGCTACTGAAACATTTTATCTTCCCCGATAGCCATTAAGGGGCTAAGGGAAACATATTTTACTGTATAATGCGTTCAGAGCCACAGTAATACTCACCAACAATATGGATCAGGCTAGTCCGGCAAAGAGCCGACATTCGAATAGTGAAGTAGTGACGTACGACCCAGTGAGTGCGACTCTCATTTGAATTCGTTTCACTATATACCGGGCTCTGATTGACCTTTCTGCACGGCCGTTCATGGCTGAGCCACATACATTGTGTAAGTTGGTTTGTATTATCTGTTTTTTTTTTTTGGAGGGGGGGGGGAGGGGGGATCTCTGCAGAGAATCACACGCGGCTCACTCACTACTCGCAGACAAACGTCAAAAACAGAAAGAAAAAAAAAAGAAGTTGATAACATCAGGTAGTTTACATCAGTCTTTGCTTAAAATATCTACCCGGCAGAGATATTTTTAAACCGGCTGACTACAGCACACAGACATTGTCTGATCACTACCTAAACCCACACGAGTCAGACACACTCTCCAGCAGTCTTCTGTACAAAACGGTGCTTCATTTAGTTCTCAATAAATATATACACTCAGACTCACTCTCCAGCAGTCTTCTGTACAAAACGGTGCTTCATTTAGTTCTCAATAAATATACACTCAGACACACTCTCCAGCAGTCTTCTGTACAAAATGGTGCTTCAATTAGTTCTCAATAAATATACACTCAGACACACTCTCCAGCAGTCTTCTGTACAAAATGGTGCTTCAATTAGTTCTCAATAAATATATACACTCAGACTCACTCTCCAGCAGTCTTCTGTACAAAACGGTGCTTCATTTAGTTCTCAATAAATATACACTCAGACACACTCTCCAGCAGTCTTCTGTACAAAACGGTGCTTCATTTAGTTCTCAATAAATATATACACTCAGACTCACTCTCCAGCAGTCTTCTGTACAAAACGGTGCTTCATTTAGTTCTCAATAAATATACACTCAGACACACTCTCCAGCAGTCTTCTGTACAAAACGGTGCTTCATTTAGTTCTCAATAAATATACACTCAGACACAAAGAATCTCATATCACAGCTTATGGAAAGGCGGCCCCATTCGCCCCACCTCCCCACAAAGCCGCTACTGAATATTATTTAACTTTCACTACTATCTTTACATTAACAAAGTTAGCCCAACACATGTACTGTACTCACTATTCAAACCAAAAATTCGCATGAAGTATTCCGGAACCGTAGCTGTAGCTAATTAAGTAGTATACTAAATGCCGTTGGTAATGTAGAAATTATGTGCACACAAACTGATACGACAACAAACACCAACAGTCGTATTAAATTACCGTTCTCTCTCTCTCTGATTAAAGATTAAGTACAGTGTGAGCTAAGTATGGCCTGGGGGTTGTTGAATAGTTATCAAAGAAATCAATTCATTCTCCAACTACTTTAGCATTATTAATGCTTAAAGACTGTTTCTTGAATATTAAGCATGAACGCACGGCGCGTGTGTGTGTAGACCGCAATCAATAAACCGAGTTTAATCGAGCACAGATGTACAATTATATGACGTCATTTGAGTATCTGGAGTTTCATTTCAAACCTTCTATACGGTCAACATGTCTAACTTGGGAAACGTGGCCACTATCCACTGGGAGCGGAGGGATCTAAGCTGATGGTGAAGTCGTTAGATATGACGTCACATATCTGTCATGTCCAACATCAGACAAACCAATGCACTAGTGGTCAGAGCCCTACAGCTGGCTGTCGTGGCGACATTTGAGAGTTACATTCTTTAACGCCTTCCTCTACATCTGAATAGTGCATGTCATTTGGAAAACAAAAACAGGCTATTTCGGCGCCCATGCTTTTTTTTTTATTCGGTTTTCCGTGCGGGCGCACAACCGTTCAAACGGCTGCGCAATGAACAGGTTCTCTTTGTACCTGCAGTGCGGTCTAGAAATGTGGCACAATGTAGCCCAAACCTGACCTGTATAAACTGCCTGGACATGGCGGTACTATTCTCATCTGAAGGCCGATTACAATTAATTATGATCTTTCCAGTGCTTCTCAAAGTGGTGGGCCGCGGCCCCCTAGGAAGCCAGGGACTGTCCGGAGAGGGGCGGTAGAATTTCGAAAAATGTGACACATAAAATATAATGAACCTACTAATGTATTGTATGTAAATAGTATTAATATATGTTTAAAATAAAATCTAGTTTATTTTATATGTTGCATCATTTCACTCTTTCATTGTTAACATTAGAAAAAGCATGTATTGACTAGTAAATGTTGCATATAGAAGTTTAAAATTATAAATTTAAGCAATCTAAACCAAAAAAAAAAAAAAAATAGGGGGGCCGCGACATATTGATTAGCGTTCCAAGGGGGGCCGTGACTTCAAAAACTTTGAGAAACACTGATCTAGATAATAGTAAAGGCCCCGCTATGACAAAGGTAAGTGATACCGAATATGTACATACCTTATCTTGATGCGACTACGAGTGTGATCACTACGGATTCTACAGTCTTCTTCAATCGAGCATGTACCATTCGAACAAAATCTAAGTTCTTTTCGACATTTGTTGTCGAGACTTTCATCATAATAATAAGAATTGATTTAATGATGGCCATGAGATGACACATAACACATGAACCAGTTGATGCTACTTAACACTTTTACTTAAAAGTTATGTTTTAGTCAGGAAATAAACACTCACAAGAAAAACACACAAGGAAGATAAACAAACAAAATAGTTTAGTTTAAGACGAGAGCTAAATAAGACCATTCAAAGAACGAATGATTAAAAGACGAAATGACATGTTTTCAGCGCCATAAAACTTTGTATCGATCAGTTCAAGGGATGATAGAAGATGCTAGCTGAGAAAAACGTTCCACTACACTTGAACAATAAGTTCTACAAGTATCATACTAGTCAATAAGTTCTAAAAGTATCATACTAGTCAAAAGATCAGCCAGTGGACGGGATGCAGATGAAATTTAAGAAAAGTTCATATGAGCAGACGACTACTTGTCTACAGTAGTCTAGTCTAAGAAATGAACAAATTAATCTTCTAGAAATGTTTCCGTTCAATAACGATAAAGGGCCCCAGTGATGAAATATTTTTAATCGATGTCATTTAAAATACAAAAAAATCATGGTTCAGTAAGTAGGCCCCGTCAATCACGTGATCGTACTTACAGTCAGAAGACCTAAATGTTTATTTACATACAGTCAACGGCGTATCAACGGGCGGATTTGTTGACAAAGATTTCATCCGAAATTTGCGTAAACGCGATCGCAGAAAACACAGCACACTTCGATACATCAAAACTGTGAAACACTGGCGCGACACACGCTCGTGGAGTCTTTTGGCACCTTCCCCGCACCAAACAAATAAAACTCGCCCACGATAAGAACACAGAGCGGGCGCACGTGGGTGGGTGGGCGGGAGGGAGGGAGGGGGTGAGTGGACGGCCAGAAGAAGATGGTGTGGCACACTCAGCAGAAGTGGTTGCTAGACACACAACACATGTTAAGACTACCTGACTGAGCTCTCGCTGGAGGGGGGGGGGGAAGGCGCGAGGAAGAGGGGTACACAAGGCGCACGCGCTGCCTCCCTTCACCCCCACCATCATCAATGGTTATCCACGTGCCAGGCTCTCCCCCCCCCCTTCTTTTATATTACTTTTGTGTCTGATTTCTTTTACATCTCTTCTGGAATCTAGATCAGCGATTCTCGCAATGTTAGCAGAAAAGTTTTGTTTCTTGTATGCAGAAAATATGGGAAGAGGGGGGGGGCGGGCTCTGCCATGGTGATTTAAGAATGGCCTTTGTGTTCAAGTTCTTATGTACAATATATATACATGCTTCAATGTACCTATGTACTAGGTAAACAGTGTACGCCAGGGGTGGGCGAACTTTTTTTTTAAATTGCAGGCCACAATGGGTTGTTAAATCTGACAGTAGGACCAGCTCAAGAGTATTTATATTAGCTTATATAAATTAAATGCAAACGGTGGATCTAATAGCCAAACGGGCTATGCTAGGCCTGCACTTTGATTGGTCTTTGTATCAATGTACAATATAAACAGATGGTTCAGCTACTTTGATTGGTCTTTGTATCAATGTACAATATAAACAGATGGTTCAGCTACTTTGATTGGTCTTTGTATTTTAATAAACATTTGTAAACAATGATTCATATATTGCGATTTGAAAGTCTTGTACCACTGTAAGTCATAGATTCCTATATACTACATGCCACTGTATCTCTGGATGATGATATAGTATGTTCTGTGTATGTGTGTGTGCAAACAAATTGGTGTAGTATTACATTAGGTGTTAGTGCAGTGATAATTCTAAAACAACAGAAGATTATAATTGAAATGGGAAGACACCGACATCTCTAAAATAAAATCAAACAAATAACTTGCAACAGTTAGAACCTGATAACTTTAATCGAATATATTCTAAGATCAAACGTAATATATATATATGTATGTGTGTGTGTGTGTGTGTGTGGCTGCTCCCACCCCGTGGTATTTATGTTCAGTGAAATTCAGCTCATCTAGAGAAGAAGGAACCAATGATCATAAACTTAAGACAAACGAGGACTATTTCGTCAAAAATGAAATCTTCATAATAATGAATTGCTTTGAAGTTAGCTGCTAGTAAGCCAATATCTGTTGTATGTGCTTATACATTAGTTTCTTTGAACTGAATGACCGCCAGTATCAAGGTAAACGCTGTATATTTCCACCAATGTATTTTGTTGTTTCACTGACGTACGCACACATTCAACACACTTGCCGATTACCCTTCCCCCCCAACAATTCAAGCCCATAACGGAATACGCCGAGATCCTCGAAGCGTCAGCTCAAGGGAATCAACTCATAACTCACCAGGAGACTATCTACAGTCAATGTCAGCTTAGCTCTACGCTCAGCCACAGATAGAATACATCGGCTCTGTAAGTCATAGGATAATAGTCCTTGAGCACACGCACACACACACACAGGCCAGCAAGTAATGAGAAATGGTTTAGATGTTATCAGGGTTCTACATCAGATGGTCTTTCAAATCTAACAAAGTAAACAGTGGATGTTACAACATGGAAGACAAATTCAGATACTGACCAGGACTCTTGCATAATGAAAATATATTCCATTGGTTTGTGTGTTGGGTTTTTTACGGTCTAGAATTGACTTGGATGTTCACATTCAACACAGCAATTAAACAACAACACACTACAACGCTTCCAACCTGGAAGTAAACATAGCTAACACAATAATTGTGAAAAGAACCCATGTCTATACTCTATACACACAACAGACCAAATGTTATGCCCCAAATGTACGGGTTATTTATGCATTGGAATATCGATAAGGATCGATGCCAGGAGGAGATGTAGACATGTGTTACCAAATGGAACTTGCAATGACATGACAGTTCTGTACTAGTGCCCTTGGCACCTTAACCCTGAGATGCACACGTACTACTTAGATGGAAAAAGAATAACACACACACACTCACTCAAGATCCTCTGCTAAAAAAACCTCACACTAAAATCAAACAAATTATGATAAAATGTGTTTTATCGTATGTTATAACATTGTAGTAAACTGTGTTTTATAGCAGGGTATAAGATAGCAGTAAACTGTGTTTTATGGCAGGGTATAAGATAGTAGTAAACTGTGTTTTATAGCAGGGTATAACATTGTAGTAAACTTTGTTTTATCATACGGTATAAGATTGTAGTAAACTATGTTTTATCGTACGGTATAAGATAGTAGTAAACTGTGTTTTATAGCAGGGTATAAGATAGTAGTAAACTGTGTTTTATCGTATGGTATAAGATTGTAGTAAACTGTGTTTTATCGTATGGTATAGATTGTAATTAACTGTGTTTTATAGAAGTGTTTTAGTAATGTGCTTTTAAAGTAGCCTTAAAAAATCGCCCAAATTATTTGTTTTTCCACTCAATAAATTAATCAACAATCAAAGCCATTGTAATGTACACTGGTAATAAATCTGTATGCATGTGTTTATATTCCTTCCTAGTGTAGATTCCCTTACAAAACGCAGACACTAAGAAAGATAACTTACATCTTCCCCACTTAGAGGATCCGGCACAATTATGTCCCCTTTTTTCTTCCCTTTCCCTTCAGGTATCATCTGTTGTACTCCAGTCGATGGCCGTCGTCGTATACGATTTCTGATATCCTCACGGAACGACTGTGCCTTCTTTAACATCTTTGACCCAGATGTCTTCTCTGTTAGAAAGAGAAATAATACAAAAAAAAACAATATATAAACAGTGATATCTACTATAAGTGGCAGAGAAAAATGGTAACATCGTTTAGAGAAAAAAATATTTCAAAAGTGAATGGTCCTGAGCTGTTCTTGTATACCCTGGACAAAAGGAATTCGTCAGGGCTTCTATAGCATCAGATTGGAAAGGAGTTAGTACAATGGGAACGGGCGGGGGGGGGGAGTACTAGGCGGTCACCTGGTCTGATGATCCATAAGAACGGTTATGGTACTTAGTAACAGACACATTTTTTTTTAACGGTATGTTGCACAACTTTGAAAACACCGAACAATAGAGAAGTTATACGGTATATATATTCATATCGCTTTCATTCTTACACTATTACATAACCCAATGAAAACATTATTGTACAAACAAAATCTTGAATTGCTATGTTTCATGTTGTGTACAATTGCCTTGTATGATATACAAAGTTTCTATAACCGTCAATTGCCTTGTATGATATACAAAGTTTCTATAACCGTCAATTGCCTTGTATGATATACAAAGTTTCTATAACCGTCAATTGCCTTGTATGATATACAAAGTTTCTATAACCGTCAATTGCCTTGTATGATATACAAAGTTTCTATAACCGTCAATTGCCTTGTATGATATACAAAGTTTCTATAACATGTCAATCGCAATGTACAAACGAGGCCTTGTTAGGCCGCGGACACACTCATGATATGTATATATTGTACATACACAGCCATTCCATTTCAATACACCGTAATGTGTTGAAAACGTAACCTGGTGTTGGGGTCGGACTGGGCTAACATATGCATTGAGGGGGGGGGGGACGGATGTTCGTGCGGTAAATCGCTCGGCATGAGGGTTCGATCTCCGAAGGGAACCAATGGGATTTCTTTTTTTTTTTTCATATGTGTGACTCGGTGGCGTTTTAGTAGCGAGCCGGATATTCATGCTGCAGCACAACCTGCATGCTGTCGGTTACGGAGTCGACTCCCGGTGAGTCTCAGTCACCTAACATATGTCTCCCGTGGTATCTCCATGGCATTTGCACTAAAGACTTATGGGGGGTGAAAGAAAGACTGAAAGAACCGTCCCATTGTGGTTTGTAGGATTTAATAGTTAAAAATCTCATCCTTTCAGAGATTTTTAAAAAAATATATGTTCAAAATAATTATGTTTTGATGTTTTATTTAGGGCGATAAATTAGTTTTACAGTAATGTTGTTTTAAATAACTTATAAAAGTGTTCTATCCTCTACAAATGTGTAGGCCTCACTATGTTAACTAACTAAAATACAGTGTATTCTAGTCTCTACAAATGTGTTAACCTCACCACATTAAATAACTAAAATATTCTATTCTCCACAAATGTGTTAACCTCACCATATTAAATAACTAAGGTATTCTACCTAGTGTTGTTTTCGTCGACGAAAACTAAAACTAAAACCTTCGTTAACGAAAATGTTGACTTTTCGTCAACGATAACTAAAACTAAAATTATCAGCAAGACTAAAACTAGACGAAAACTAAATCTCGTAGACAAAAGACTGAATAAAAACTGAAACTAAAACTCCCCAACGAAATAAAAACTAAAATCCCCATTTATCGTCTTTTCCGGTATAATGTTGACACATGAAAGAAAGAACAACAAAAGATTAAAAAAAAAAAAGAAAAATGACAGCCGACGATATAAATTTTTCTTTGAAAGTTTGAAATTGCCATGCGGTTAGATCAAAGAGTGTCGTTTTACAAGATACAGTCGATTCTGCTTAATTGGGACACATCGGGACCGAGGCTTTTTGTCCCAATTAAGCGGCTGTCCCAGTTAAACATACAAATTTACTATTGGCTTCTTGGTTTGGTTTCTTTGAGATATGTCCCACATAAGCGGTGTCCCAATAACGCGGAATCCACTGTATTTTTTTAAAAATTGTTGATGTTCATGTATTTCTATTCAATTAATTGTTTTTAACCACCCAAATTGTATTGTTTGTTGAACTCGGCATATTATTTAATAATATAATATGTGTTAATTATATGATATTGTTTTATTACAAAGTTTTCAATTTTAATTAAAACATACAGTTTTAGAATTTAATACCATTCAATTAATTATTTTTAATGAAATGTAGTAAATACTAAAAAAATGAATTAATAAATAAAAACAGTTTATAAATATAAATAAGCACAAATGAATTAACAACTCAATTAACAAACATACACACAAGAATACAGCAAGGTATATAATTTATCACTATATAACCTATAAACACTTACAGTATATACATTTATATATATATATATATATATATATATATAAATATATATATATATATCTATGTGTGGGTGTGTTGTGTGTGTGTATAACTGACAGATGGATAAAAAAATTAAGTTTTCTGTCGTTCATTAAAACATTGAACAAATAGTTGACAGAAAGAAAGTAAATGAATGAAAGAATCTAAGAATAACATTTATAGACCTCGGCGCGCAAAGAGTCTTCAAAAGAAGATTAAAGCTAAATTTTTCCTTCAACTCGCCAACCGTGGTGTATTGATGGGGAGGTGGCTGTCGTTAATATTGGTAGAGTTGATGGCTGCTAGTAGGGATTGAATTTATGTAGATGACAATGTATTAAAATCGCTATTGTTTTTTTGGAAATAGTGGCACTAGTAAAGTATCGGTATAGAGTATCGAAATTTTTTTTGTTTAAATTGTATCGGTGATACACAAATCAATACTTGATACAAAAAGGATCGGCAATACAGCAACCAATAATAAAAAAAAGTATCGCCGATACTGTATTGGCCGATACCGATACTTCGATACTAACAACCCTGAATATAAGTCATCAAAATAATAGAATTACTTCACTCTTCAAGTAAACTGTTGTTACTTAGTTTAGTTATTTCAGAGTTCTAGGTCTTAGAATAAACACGTTTGTTTAAATTTTGACTTACGTTTTCGGTTTCTTATTGTTATTACGTTTTTAGTTGTTTTTTGTACATGCACTGCAAGTCTGCTAGTCTACAACATAGTCAAAAATTTAGTCATGGTATTGGCACATAACACAATGTGATAGTGTGACTTATAATGTGACAATGAAGTGAAATGACTCAGTTTCAGTACACTGAGCTGTCATCTCTGTGACTACTATTATTATGCTTCAATCTGTTTCAACAATTGGTCATGAACAATGATGTTATTTGTAATTGATGTTTACAAGACTAAAACTAAAAGTGAAACTAAAATGAATAAGACGAAAACTAAAACTCTGGTGTTTTAGTCGACGAAAACTAAAACTAAAATTGGGCCTAAAACTAAAACTAGACTAAAACTAAAATTATTACAGAAAAAACGAAATAAAAACTGAAACTAAAATAGGACCTGGGACTAAAACAACACTAATTCTACCCTCTACAAATGTGTTATCAAACATCTATCATACACACGTGTTGTCAAACATCTATCATACACATGTGTTATCAAACATCTGTCATACACATGTGTTATCAAACATATGTTATACACATGAGTTATTAAACATCTATCATACAAATGTGTTGTCAAACATCTTTCATAACATCTTTCATACTCATGTGTTGTCAAACATCTTTCATACAGATGTGCTATCAAAACATCTATCATACACATGTGCTATCAAACATCTATCATACACATGTGTTATCAAACATCTATCATACAAAATGTGCTATCAAACATCTATCATACAAAATGTGTTATCAAACATCTATCATACACATGTGCTATCAAACATCTATCATTCACATGTGCTATCAAACATCTGTCATACAAAATGTGCTATCAAACATCTGTCATACAAAATGTGCTATCAAACATCTATCATACACATGTGTCATCAAAACATCTATCATACACATGTGTTATCAAAACATCTATCATACACATGTGTTATCAAAACATCTATCATACAAATGTGTTATCAAACATCTATCATACAAAATGTGTTATCAAACATCTATCATACAAAATGTGTTATCAAACATCTATCATACACATGTGCTATCAAACATCTATCATACACATGTACTATCAACCATCTGTCATACACATGTGCTATCAAACATCTGTCATACAAAATGTGCTATCAAAACATCTATCATACACATGTGTTTTCAAAACATCTATCATACACATGTGTTATCAAAACATCTATTATACACATGTGTTATCAAAACATCTATCATACAAATGTGTTATCAAACATCTATCATACAAAATGTGCTATCAAACATCTATCATACAAAATGTGCTATCAAACATCTATCATACAAAATGTGCTATCAAACATCTATCATACACATGTGTTATCAAACATCTATCATACAAAATGTGCTATCAAACATCTATCATACAAAATGTGTTATCAAACATCTATCATACACATGTGCTATCAAACATCTATCATACACATGTGTTATCAAAACATCTATCATACAAAATGTGCTATCAAACATCTATCATACAAAATGTGTTATCAAACATCTATCATACACATGTGCTATCAAACATCTATCATACACATGTGTTATCAAAACATCTATCATACACATGTGTTATCAAAACATCTATCATACACATGTGTTATCAAAACATCTATCATACACATGTGTTATCAAACTTCTATCGTACACATGTGTTCCAGCTAAAGTGTGATGAATCAGTGCGGGGGCGGACGTCCAGAGACTAAACAAAATACATTTTTATGTATTCTTTCGAAACTCGATCCAAGGTCAATTCCAATACATACTCAAACACACACACACACAGACATATATATATATAAATATATATATATATATACACTCCCTGTCTCTCTCACACACCCAAACACACGTAGAGAGACTCAAAGCTCAAAGGCTCAACCTTTTCTAATTAGAGAATGAAACCTGATCATCTTATATAACCAACAATATTTGAGTGTTGAAATGAAAACTGAGAATTGTTTCCAGCATGATGAAATACTCGGTATAAAAAAAAAGAAGAACGAACGTTTAAACTCTCAACTGTTGATGGGACTCTTGTTTCAACTATTTCTGTCCACACACCGTGGGCGTAGGTCACAGGTTGGGTCGGGCATGATATGCGTTTCAGAGCTAAACTGTGAACATGCATGCTATCAAACATTTTACACACAGAAAATACACAGCCTACTGTTTCGAAAAGTTCAACAAATGTCTCTATTTACCTGTATTTTACGGAACAGATACCATAACTATTATAACAATAGCGTAAGCTTCATTGGAACCAGTGAACAATAAGCATAAATCGTGGAATGGAATGGTTGTCTGCAGGGCTGGGGTGTCGGTAGAATTATAGTCCGACACCGACACCTGGTTGTCTGCTTCTGGTAAGAAAGTCATTAGTCGCTATGTTAAACAGTCAAATTATTCTACGGTACAAGAAATATACATTACTTCCCCACAGTAGGCCGCAATAGAAATGTGGTACACTCCAGCTAGTGTGGTAAAAAGTGGTACACTCCAGCTAGTGTGGTAAAAAGTGGTACACTCCAGCTAGTGTGGTAAAAAGTGGTACACTCCAGCTAGTGTGGTAAAAAGTGGTACACTCCTGCTCGTGTGGTAAAAAGTGGTACACTCCAGCTAGTGTGGTAAAAAGTGGTACACTCCAGCTAGCGTGGTAAAAAGTGGTACACTCCAGCTAGTGTGGTAAAAAGTGGTACACTCCAGCTAGTGTGGTAAAAAGTGGTACACTCCAGCTAGTGTGGTAAAAAGTGGTACACTCCAGCTAGTGTGGTAAACACTGAAAGTCTTGAGGGTAAAGGATGAGCAGTATTTTGTGGCTAAAGATATTTGAGAGTGATGGCACTGATGGGTTAACAAAAAAAAATACACAAGTTGGCCCAACGCTATAAGTGTTATTGCGTTAAAAAAAAAGTCGGCTTCCACAGCGATGGAAGACGATGGTCCACTTTTTAGAATCCTATCAAGTGAAGCAACTTAATACACGGGAAATAATCATGACTGGACAATAGCTGGAAGCCAATCATTGAAGGTGTTGGTGTTGTAAAAAAAGTAAACCACTGCACTGCATCACCGTGGTCCGGGGGTGTGTGATGTCAAATAAACAAACAGTTGAAATAAAACGATGCGTAATTTAATATTTCTTCAACTTTTAAAGTTGGATGATGTACCTACCTATTAGAAGATGTCTTCAGAATGAGTCGTGCATGATGTTATAAGCTCTACAAACCACAACACACTGTGTGAATATAACAAATACACTCCGACTATATATAGTTACATTTATTTTATGTTACATAGGTAATCCACAATAAGCCGTTTTTATATGATTATTATTATTTTTTTTTTGGGTCTAGTCCAATAGTCAAGTTCTTCCTACAAGGGAGAGAGTTCTCTGCCAATTGTCAGAGTGTGTACTCACATTGATGGCTGGTGTGGGGGGGGGGGGGGAAGGGAGGGGGAGGATACGACACATACGCTGGTACTTTTTTTTTGGCTCCATTTTCACACGTTCTCTAGTACAGTAGAACAGACAGAGAAGAACTGGGGCGGGGGGGGGGGGGAGTTAGAAAAGAAGAAAAGAAGTAAAAAAAAAGACTGAATAGAAGAGCGGGGGTGGGGAGGTGGTTCGATGTGCCGCCCACCACCCTTCCCCTCAAATCTCCAGTCCCTCCATTATTAGATATAAAGCAACAAGAGTTTCTCTGGAAGGAAAGTCTGGTTATTTCAGTTGCATCACCTGGTGGGGAGATGGGGGGGTGGGTGTGGATCCTAAGAGGATTTATTCCACTGTTCCACTGTGTGTAGTTGCTGGCACACACACACACACCTGTCTCTTTGAAAACTCTGATGTCGATGTATTGCCCCCGTGAACAGCCAAGCACAGGCACAGCAGTAGTGGCAGCAGCACTCACTCCTGGATCAGCTGTTGTACAACTGTCTCCTCACAGGTCTTAGTCGTCAGACATGAGAACAATCTGCTCGATAACAAGACCCAATCGTTGGTGAACGTTCACACTAGCTAGACGAACTGTTCGATGACATAAACATGTTCGATAACATAACAATCATGTTCGATGACATAATCATGTTCGATGACATAACAATCATGTTCGATGACATAATCATGTTCGATGGCATAACCATGTTTGACGACATAACAATCACGTTCGATGACATATTCATGTTTCACCAAGTCAGTTTTTTTTTGTAAGGTTTGCTTGTAATGTGAACTAAGATACGCTACTTCGTCTTGTATTGTCGCCACACAGCTGATTTTGTTTACGTACGAAGAGATAGATATCCGTATTGAAAGTTGACCTAGCATTCTGTCATCTAAAACCCAGTTGAACTGATCAAGTCAAAATCATCAGATCTTGATTTTCTAATGGTCCAGCCAATAAATGCAGACACGCCATTAGATACGGAACACGGTACAAACAAACAGGCCGCGTTGTTCCAGCCAATAAATGCAGACACGCCATTAGATACGGAACACGGTACAAACAAACAGGCCGCGTTGTTCCAGCCAATAAATACAGACACGCCATTAGATACGGAACACGGTACAAACAAACAGGCCGCGTTGTTCCAGCCAATAAATGCAGACACGCCATTAGATACGGAACACGGTACATACAAACAGGCCGCGTTGTTCCAGCCAATAAATGCAGACACACCATTAGATACGGAACACGGTACATACAAACAGGTCGTGTTGTTCCAGCCAATAAATGCAGACACGCCATTAAACACGGAACACGGTACAAACAAACAGGCCGCGTTGTTCCAGCCAATAAATGCAGACACGCCATTAGATACGGAACACGGTACAAACAAACAGGCCGCGTTGTTCCAGCCAATAAATGCAGACACGCCATTAGATACGGAACACGGTACAAACAAACAGGCCGCGTTGTTCCAGCCAATAAATGCAGACACGCCATTAGATACGGAACACGGTACAAACAAACAGGCCGCGTTGTTCCAGCCAATAAATGCAGACACGCCATTAGATACGGAACACGGTACAAACAAACAGGCCGCGTTGTTCCAGCCAATAAATGCAGACACGCCATTAGATACGGAACACGGTACATACAAACAGGCCGCGTTGTTCCAGCCAATAAATGCAGACACACCATTAGATACGGAACACGGTGTTACAAACAGGCCGTGTTGTTCCAGCCAATAAATGCAGACACGCCATTAAACACGGAACACGGTACATACAAACAGGCCGTGTTGTTCCAGCCAATAAATGCAGACACGCCATTAAACACGGAACACGGTACATACAAACAGGCCGTGTTGTTCCAGCCAATAAATGCAGACACGCCATTAAACACGGAACACGGTACATACAAACAGGCCGTGTTGTTCCAGCCAATAAATGCAGACACGCCATTAAACACGGAACACGGTACATACAAACAGGCCGTGTTGTTCCAGCCAATAAATGCAGACACGCCATTAAACACGGAACACGGTACATACAAACAGGCCGTGTTGTTCCAGCCAATAAATGCGGACACGCCATTAAACACGGAACACGGTACATACAAACAGGCCGTGTTGTTCCAGCCAATAAATGCGGACACGCCATTAAACACGGAACACGGTACATACAAACAGGCCGTGTTGTTCCAGCCAATAAATGCAGACACGCCATTAAACACGGAACACGGTACATACAAACAGGCCGTGTTGTTCCAGCCAATAAATGCAGACACGCCATTAAACACGGAACACGGTACATACAAACAGGCCGTGTTGTTCCAGCCAATAAATGCAGACACGCCATTAAACACGGAACACGGTACATACAAACAGGCCGTGTTGTTCCAGCCAATAAATGCAGACACGCCATTAAACACGGAACACGGTACATACAAACAGGCCGTGTTGTTCCAGCCAATAAATGCAGACACGCCATTAAACACGGAACACGGTACATACAAACAGGCCGTGTTGTTCCAGCCAATAAATGCAGACACGCCATTAAACACGGAACACGGTACATACAAACAGGCCGTGTTGTTCCAGCCAATAAATGCAGACACGCCATTAAACACGGAACACGGTACATACAAACAGGCCGTGTTGCTGAGACTACACACAGAATGAAATAAACAGACAGGGAGATCCCCCCCCCCCCGAAGTGTATTATTCATATCCCTCCCTCAGCTGGTCGGTCAACCGGTAGAGCGACAGGAACACATACATCTCAAGTTACGTTGACGGCAAGTAACAAATATGTTTGTAAAAGCCGATAAGATTTTTGAGAAATGTTTTCACACCTACTACGTTGTATTGAAGACATCAGAAGGGTTCGGCCACATTTTCTTTTCTACTACTCTTTGTTTTTTAAGCACACCGACATTACAAATGTTTAATTTCATGAAGGTCAAAGGGCAGAAGTCGTCAATCCACTAAAATAATATTGTATCATTAACTTTCGGTTTAGTCACGAGTCAGTCAAGTAAAAATGTGTCGGGAAGAACCAAAATATATCCACGATTCCTAACATTTTTTTTTAATTTAATGACACGTGTTAAACTCTGGTGTTAAGTTCAACTGTTGTGTAAACAACCCGGGCTGTGGTGGTAGGAAGATCGGGCACAGACCACAAGAATGTCTACTGGTATGATACTTGCTTCTAATGAATGAAAGTACACCTCATCACATTCCCAACACAGACACAACAACCACTGACAGTTGTACACAACAACAACACATCCCCAAGTGAGACACAACCAGCATGATTTAGAAATGCACAGATATTTTTTTTTCTTAATTTTGACTAAACAGCTGTTATTGGGGTAAAACGTGTTGAATTGCATTCTGTCGAGAGTAAAGTGAGACTTACCATGTTTCAAAGAACACTACCGTCAAGAGTACACAAGTTCACAAAGATAACCTATACAAGACAATCACGTCCTGATGCCACATTACAGATTAAAAAAATGTGACCATTTTTAAAGCAAGCAGGAAATAATATTCCACGCGCCTGGTGATAGGAACTCGGGCCATATGAAACAGTTATAATTAGCATAACAGTCGCCTACTTAGCGGGTTGGTATTTCTTTTGTAATGAATAAAAATTGTTACAAGTTTTCTTTGTACAAAACAAGAGCAGTGGTGTGACACACACGCTGTGTCGTTATTCTTGTGACTTCACTGCAGCCCACCTCCAATTATTTATATCCAACCTTTCCAAAATGAAGAAACTGGTATTCCGTGGAGCTATGAGGAAGAAGCAGATACGGGTATCATAATGTCTTCCTTGTCTTGCAATATACACAGCTTTGAGCACCGTGCAACTGATTATGTCATATGACGAGAGTCGAGAGAAAATAAAATAACGTTATAAAACGATGGAGATCGATCGATCGATCTATCTATCATCTATTCAATCAATCAATCAATTAATCTACCTATCTACCTATATCTATTTCTATCTATCTATCTAATCTATCTATCTATCTATCTCTCTATCTCTCTCTCTCTCTCTCTCTCTCTATATATATATATATATATATATATATATATATATATATAAACATAACTATACATATATGTATACACTGATTCCAGATTTCTAAGAGGAAGTAAGAAGCATGTACACGATAAAGCTATTCTCCCGAAGTTTGATTTTTAGTCTACGCCCACAGGTAAATCAGGTAACTCCAAACTAACTCCAGGTAAACCCAATTACCGTAGACACTCTAAAATAATATCACGTGTAAACTTCATTCATCGTATAGGCTACAGAACACAAGCAACCGATGCATCTATATGTCTGAAAGTAGTTCCTGTACACAACAGATGCATCTATATGTCTGAAAGTAGTTCCTGTACACAACAGATGTATCTATAAGTCTGAAGTAGTTCCTGTACACAACCGATGCATCTATATGTCTGAAAGTAGTTCCTGTACACAACAGATATATCAGTAGGTCTGAGCAGTTCTTGAATAGTTTTCTATTGAAACAAATTTGTTTTAGATATTGAAGAAAAAAAAAAGATCAAATTAAGATGAGATCTACAATCTATGAGATTAAATTTAAAAAAAAAAATCAAATTGTAGCTACAGGCTGTCTGGGATGTTTGGAAAGAAGAGGTGTGGTGTAGTTGGGGAGGGGGGGTCATCATTAAAAACAAACTTGCAGCCCAGTAGAAAGTCATCTGACCGTTTTGTTTGTCCTTGTTTTCTACACTTCATATTTTACCATCAAGTCAATTTCTGTTCAGGTCAACTGCTGAATGTTAGTCTGTGTAACTTTGTGCTGCTAAGAATGAACTAGTCAGCGAAAATAAATAAATAAATAAATAAAATAACGAAATATTTCTTACACAAACAACTATGAGCGAAAATTTTAAGCATTGTATAAAATGTCATTAAAAAAAAAAGTCCGTCAATAGTGTAAAAACAAGACTTCGTGTTTAATTCACTTTAAGACTAGCAGTCAGTAAGGTGCGCTGCTCATAGTGGTCACTGACCTCTTACAACAAACCACGAGTGGCCAGTGTATATCGCTGTGATGAAGGTGAATACGTGAGCTAGTCAAGTACTCACCGGTTTATCCAGGCCAGACATTGGGGCCGTTTACCACCAGACAAATGTAGACTCACTACACAAGCTGGTGGTCTTGTCTAGCTGTCCAAGTTACGAGTCTTTCATTAGATAATTACATGCTGGTGATGAACCAAGGGGGGGGGGGAAGAACCACTTTCTAACCCATGATGTTGAATCTTTACACTCCAAACAACCCAGAAATAATCGGTTCGGTTGTAGGAACTTCACTTCCCACTTTATATAAGATCAGATTTCATTTAAGTCTGTGAGGGGGGAGTCGGAATCCAGGGTAATAAGAAAGGATTAAAGGCGAGGTAGGTTATAGACGGGCAAACTGCCTTGAGGCTAATACAGGCAACCAGGGTACGGACACGAGTATGTTAGACCAGATGAACTACTCCCTGACCAGGATACGGACACGAGCATGTTAGGCCAGATGAACTACTCCCTGACCAGGGTACGGACACGAATATGTCAGGTCAGATGAATTAATCACTGACTTTCTGCAACATACTATGCTTGTCTGGAAACCATCAACAATGAAACGGTGTAACAAACACATCGGTAGCTACAGTTTAATAAGAGCGATATAAGTCTGCAAAAACCTAAGTATAACCAATATCAGATAGTCTTTAACTGCCAACACCGTGACTCTGCAGTGAATTTACTGACCTTTGACCCCGCACATGGTCTAAGCAGTGCCGCCGAAAGGGGGGCGGGGGGGGGGGGCAAATGCCCAGGGGCCCGGTGAGTTTTAGGGGCTAGGACTGAGCTGGTCAATCAACTTTTGAAAATATCATTATCAGCACGGGGGGGGCGTGACAGCCATGCCCAGGGGGCCCGAAATTTCTGTCGGTGGGCCTGGGTTTAAGTATGGGCATGTGAGTGTTACTCTAATACAAACAAAACATATTCAACCTTAAACATCGAGAGGGAGAGAGGGGGAGAGAGAGGGAGATAGGGAGGGAGAGAGAGAGAGAGAGAGAGAGAGAGAGAGAGAGAGAGAGAGAGAGACGAAAAAAAGAAATAATTGGTTAGTTTTAAAAAGAATGTCTTCGGTTTGCGCTGCTCACTTTAATTCACGTCAAGATGCGATCATTTTATTTTATTTTTTCCTGACAGTTATTGTCTGCTGTCATTATCTAATGGACCTGGCCCTGGACAAAGAAGTGTACACTGGACATATTGTCCAAACAACAAATGACACTTTCATTTATGCTGATTGCAGTTCTAAATCTTCCCTTTCAGCGATACTCCATTCTTGATGTGTTATTTAAATCCTTAAGACAACTATTCAACCAACTCGTGTGTTGATTTAACAAGTTTCTCAGTCATAACTTCTCAGAATCAAGTCAACAGACCTAATCTTCTCAAAACATTATAACAACTTATGTAAACATCCCTGTAAATATCTCAAGGGAAAAAAAATTCTTTATGTCTATTTTTCCCCCAGTAAAAACACTATTTAGAAAACATTAGAAATTGACAAGAGAAGAATGAAATAAGAAATAAAATTAAACAAAAAGAAGACAGCATTAAAGCAACGTGATTAATAAATACAGTTATAAATTTAGTTACCAATAGTCTTACCCTATAGAGTGGATATACTTGCATCCATCAAAGAGAACACACAAAATGTATCCCAGCAAATCAACAGTAAAGTCAAGTCCTGAAGTTAAATGCTAGTCTACATAAGTTATCCCAGCAATCAACAGTAAAGTAATGCTATTCTATTCCAACAACCCAAACCCCGTTTTCACTTGACCCCCGCTAAAAAGTTCAAAGCACGACATCATAGTTCCCCATGCCCTAGAAACAAACCACAACTCCTCTACAACCATGACACTGGATGCAAAGTTCCAACTAACACCTGGGAAACTGTTATATAGGTTTTAATAACAAAAGGTAAGGTCACCGTCGGGGGAAGGGGAAAACCCAAAGCTACCTGCGAAATGGCGAAAACACGAGGTCTTGAATTATTGCATTACCAAGCGCTTCCTTGGTAACACATTCTGAGCGTGCATATACATATGTAATACTAAACATGACACTACTACAGTGGCATGTTCATATGTAATATTAAATATGGCAATACTACAGTGACATGTTCATATGTAATATTAAACATGGCAATACTACAGTGACATGTTCATATGTAATACAAAACATGACATTACTTCAGTGACATGTTCATATGTAATATTAAACATGGCAATACTACAGTGACATGTTCATATGTAATATTAAACATGGCAATACTACAGTGACATGTTCATATGTAATATTAAACATGGCAATACTACAGTGACATGTTCATATGTAATATTAAACATGGCAATACTACATTGGCAATGTTTTTTGTAAACTGAAATTGTTTCTAGTGTTGACGAGACGATTCATCAGAATAACAATCAGACATCGAAGTATCAGTATTCGCTCAGTGTTGGAATCGGATTTTTTTTCCTTAAAACTCTCGATTTCTCATCCTATTAATTGGACTCCAATGTAAACCTTTTTTTTTCGACTACATTATCTCTTCAAGGTCTGTCTTTATTGGTGAATTCTCGTTGTGGCGAGATTACTTTGTATATGAAACAAATAAGACTAACACAAATGAAGTTAAAAAATACAGGGGTTCCCCTGACTGAACATAGTGTAAGATGAAATCATTACACATCACATATCACATAGATTATTTCTGAGGAGGAATAACAACAAGAAATACAGTGTATCATGTCCAATGTAAGAAACAAAAATAAAATGGATCAAACAGGCACGATCGAGTTAAAGATCTGTTCTTATAACCCAGCCCAATTGGTTTCTATGACAGTGCTGGCTAGCACTAAGTCATTGGGTCATATTGTAAAGGGGTCACAGTGTATCGCATCAAGACATGTGACAAACGAGGACATGGAACGTAGATTCAAAGAGGGGACCTACATTTTTATTAGGAATCGAAACATTCCGCCAATTTCCTATCAGCCACTAAACTTAACTAATGGATATGTTTTAATTTTTTGCATAGGATTATCGATATTTCTGTGTTATACACTATTTGTGTTTTGAATATTAAGAATAATATATATATATATATATATATATATATATATATATATATATGTAGTAGTAGTAGTAGTAGGCAAACCGTCCATCTCGAAAGATGATGGTAGCGCACTGGTTAGTCATCTAGTCGTTTTTTGATAGCAGGTTCTTGAGTGACTCAGCAGACCGATCCTGGACTGGCAGACTCTTCCACAGTGGCCACAAATGAAGCTGAGTGGGGGACCGAGGGCCTGTTTCTGTCTTACGGTCTTCCTTCTCTGTCTTTTGGTCTCCTGCTGTCGGTTCCTTACTTGTTCACCATTAAGAATGCCTTTGTGAACAGCCTGACGCCACCCACTCCGGTCGTCGGCGAGCTGTTCCCAATTGTCGAGGCTGAAGCCGGTCAGTTTGAGGTCGCGTTTGCAGACATCCTTCAATCGCAGTTGCGGGCGACCAGCGGGGCGATGCCCGGTGGCGAGCTCGCCATATAGGATGTCCTTTGGTATGCGTCCATC
The DNA here is from genome assembly GCA_021962125.1 of Bulinus truncatus. Classification (NCBI taxonomy): domain Eukaryota; kingdom Metazoa; phylum Mollusca; class Gastropoda; family Planorbidae; genus Bulinus; species Bulinus truncatus. The sequence goes on from JAGDYQ010000338.1 coordinate 153,497, forward strand.
TTGCATTCGATGCACATGACCCAGCCAGCGTAGACGCCTTTGGCACAGAAGGAGATGCATGCTCAGTGAGCTGGCTTGTTTGAGCACGGCAGTGTTGGTGATTTTGTCCTGCCATCTGATGCCAAGGATGCGACGGAGACAGCGGAGGTGGAAGCTCTCGAGTCGATTTTCCTGTTTGGTATAGGTAGTCCAGGTTTCGCTGCCATATAAAAAGAGTGCTGAGAATACATGCCTGGTATACCTTGAGCTTGGTGTTCAGTGTCAAATGTTTGTTAGTCCATACTCGTTTGCTTAGTCTGGCCATGACACTGGTTGCTTTGGCAAGCCTCTTGTCGATCTCGTCATCCAGGGACAGACTGCTGGTGATGGTGGAGCCCAGGTATGTGAATTTGTCGGTGACCTCCAGAACTTCATTGTCGATGGTGATTGAGGGTGGAGCTGGGATGCCTTGACCCATGATGTTGGTTTTCTTGATACTGATGGTCAGTCCGAATTCTATGCATGCTTGAGCTAGGCGATCCATCAGGAGCTGTAGGTGTTCCTCTGTGTGTGCTGTCAGGGCTGCGTCATCAGCGAACAGCATGTCTCTGATAAGGATAGTGCGGATCTTGGTTTTGCTCTTAGGGCGGGCCATGTTCAGCAGCTTCCCATCACTTCTGGTATGTAGGTAGACACCTTCTGTAGAGTCTTTAAATGCGAAATTCAGCATCATAGAGAAAAATATGCCGAATAGTGTAGGCGCTAGAACACAGCCTTGTTTTACTCCGCTTTTGATTGTAAAGGGTTCTGAAGTGTCCCCGTCGTAGCTGACTACTCCCTGCATATTATCGTGAAAGGAGGTTATGATGTTGAGTAACTGAGGTGGACATCCGATCTTCTTCAGTAGCAGGAACAGGCCGCTTCTGCTTACTAAGTCAAACGCCTTGGTTAGGTCGATGAAGGCGATGTACAGCGGCATCTGCTGTTCTCTGCACTTCTCCTGGAGCTGACGCACTGAGAATATCATGTCGACAGTGGATCTTTCTTGTCGGAAGCCGCATTGTGATTCGGGGTACACGCGGTTTGCGAGAACCTGAAGACGGTTGAGAACCACGCGTGCAAAGGCTTTGCCTACAATGCTCAGCAATGAAATACCCCTGTAGTTGTTACAGTCACTGCGATCCCCCTTATTCTTGTACAGAGTGACTATCTTGGCGTTGCGCATGTCTTGCGGAACTCTGCCTTCCTTCCAACATAGGCAGAGGAGCTCATGGAGTGGCTCTAATAAGGCAGGTTTTCCGCATTTGATATATGTATATATATATATATATATATATAACATACTGTATCATATTCTTTTACTTCCTAGTTTGTCTTTACATAGTTGCTGATTTTAAATCTATTTTTTCAATGATTTGATCCATCAAACTCAGTATAGTAAACTGGCTGTATCCATGTCGTAGCTACAAATTATCAAATAATTCTTATTAAAACCTCAGGAAGGGAATGTTTAAAAGAAATGAGGATGACTTATAATAGTTTTAAAATGAATCATTCGGAGATTCGAAATCGAAGATGTACTATGTGTAATAAAGGGAGGCGTCAATGTAGAGACAACATTACCAGAATTACTAATGGCGGTTTTTGTGGCCAGGTTGAATATCTTTTTTTTTTTTAAATAGAGATCGTGCAAGTCTATTATACCTAATAGCTGTAGTAAACACAAGATCACATCATGCTCTGCTAAAAGTGACACACGTCAATTATCATCGAAAGACAGGGTACAACAAAGTCACAGGCATTAAACTATCCTCATAGAAAGACAGGATACAACACAGACATTAGATATCATGTCATCTATCCTCATAGAAAGACAGGATAACCAAAGTCACAGACATTAAATATTACGTCAACTATTATCTATCCTCATAGAAAGATAGGATACAACACAGACATTAGATATCATGATACAACAAAGTCACAGACATTAGATATGTTTTGTTTACCTGTGATGGTCACCAGCCGGCTTGTCCTGCTACAGTAATGAAATCCAAAGCATGTCTCGCAGGCTCTGATAAACCAGGGCAACGGCAGCAGTGAGACCGACACAGTGGTCAGCACCGGGTAGTCCTCACCGTCCATGCCTGGGCAGTTATACCGCATACGTTGGTATCAACATAGACAGGTGCGTAATCGTTTAAGTTTATATATATATATATATATATATATATATATATATATATATATATATATATATATATATATATATATATATATATATATATATTGTCAGTGGTTCAACGGTCCAGTTACAGTCACGTTACATCGGTCTATCCAATCAGAACGTTATATCTTCAACAATGAACCAATGGTTGAGAATCAAAAAAAAAAAAACAACTATCAACACATATGCACTAAACCAGTCAGTGAGTCCACAATGGATGGTCCACAATTGATCACGTACCACCAATACAGCATCCGATGAACGTAGATGTAAACCCTGTTTAAAGATTAAAAACAAAGTTCAAATACCCATCCTCACCGATGTTCAGAATACAAAAAACCGTCACTAAGTTATGGGACAGTACACTTTGTATTAGCCGCCCGGTGGAAGAAGTACACCAACCGCTGTCGGCGACCACTGTCCAGCCAGGTCATAATAACGCCCACGCGTGCCGGTCAGATGGAAAGCAATATCTGGAGCTTCGAAATCAAACTCAAAAAAAAAAAACATAGACCAGCCCACAGGGTGAAATCAACGAAGTGACTTGCTGAAATAACAAGAAGACGACAGGAAAATATTTTAAAAAATAAACAACAACGGAAGACATGATAGCTCTAGATGCTGAGACTGAACTTCTGGATAATCGATTGATAGCCGAGCCAACAACACTGGATGGATTCATTTTACATCATTTTTTTTTAATTAATTAGCATGGGCAATAACTTCAGCTAAGCTATAATGAGTTAACCCAAAGTGTTTTCCCAATAGTAACACACGTCTAATCACAAAAGGACACAATATAACATTGATTTAAGAACTTGTTGATAAAGTCACATTATGCCAGCAATACATGTCTATATTTTGATAATGTTAAGTTGACATTTAAAACATACATCAACTGGCTGTCTATAGGGAAAAACAACAACAGCAGCGGTACATTTTTTTCTTCTAAAACCACAGAAGATACACACATATATCAATCGTGGCCACATGTGTGGATCTCCATTGAATTTAGTGTGGCTTCCTCTAACTGAAGATAAACACACCATGACAAAGGTGGCCACATGTGGATCTTCACTGAATTTAGTGTGGCTCCCCGTTGAATTTAGTGTGGCTCCCAATTACTGAAGATAAACACACCATGACAAAGGTGGCCAGATGTGGATCTTCGTTGAATTTAGTGTGGCTCCCCGTTGAATTTAGTGTGGCTCCCAATTACTGAAGATAAACACACCATGACAAAGGTGGCCAGATGTGGATCTTCGTTGAATTTAGTGTGGCTCCCCGTTGAATTTAGTGTGGCTCCCAATTACTGAAGATAAACACACCATGACAAAGGTGGCCAGATGTGGATCTTCGTTGAATTTAGTGTGGCTCCCCGTTGAATTTAGTGTGGCTCCCAATTACTGAAGATAAACACACCATGACAAAGGTGGCCAGATGTGGATCTTCGTTGAATTTAGTGTGGCTCCCAATTACTGAAGATAAACACACCATGACAAAGGTGGCCAGATGTGGATCTTCGTTGAATTTAGTGTGGCTCCCAATTACTGAAGATAAACACACCATGACAAAGGTGACTGGCCAGATGTGGATCTTCGTTGAATTTAGTGTGGCTCCCAATTACTGAAGATAAACACACCATGACAAAGGTGGCCAGATGTGGATCTTCGTTGAATTTAGTGTGGCTCCCAATTACTGAAGATAAACACACCATGACAAAGGTGGCCAGATGTGGATCTTCGTTGAATTTAGTGTGGCTCCCAATTACTGAAGATAAACACACCATGACAAAGGTGGC
>JAGDYQ010000338.1:160000-202406 GCA_021962125.1 Bulinus truncatus
GCACAAAAAACGTGTGCAGTAAATTTAAACCATAACCCATACAAAAATTGGAACATGATAAGAATACCTCGTCACCACCCAGTATGAATTGAGTATACAACATGTGACGTGATATCTGTTCACATATTATCATTAATAAATAGGTTTCTTTTCATATCGGTTATAATTCGAAAATTTAAGGGGGGTGGGGGGGTTATAAACGCGTCCATTGATTTTATATTAAGTACAAAAAAAATGATAATAAATGATAATAAAACAATTAAGTCAACTTCCTAATCAAACACATATTTATGTATATATGATAGGAATGATGTGTACCGAACAATTTACATAGCATCATGCTACTATTTTTGAGGATTGACAAATTGCTTTAAGAAGAACGTATGTAAATATTTCAGGCGAATCAAAGCCGGGAGCTGAGATTGTGTGGAGTCAATTCAATTTGTTACGGCGACCTTCAGACAAAAGAGTTTAAACGGGTTTCGATCTGCAGTCAATATTTTATGACTTGCCAACTCACAACAGAGGTGGGATGAAAGAAAAGCCACAAAACAAAAAAAAACAAACTATGTTTTATAAAGGTCAACCTGAACGTGAAGACAGAAGAACTGATCGAACTTCATACGAAACGTTTTTTTTTAAATGTAAAGAAAAGAGAGACTGGATATAAACATAGGTCTTTATGAAGAAGGTCCAAAAATAATATTTCACTGACCAAAGACAACAATAATGACCACTATAGCCGGCAAGATAAGATGTTTAAATACTCGCGAACAATGGCTAGAACACTGTGATATTCAAACCGCCAGGCCTGGGTCTAATCATAAATAACACAGCACTGTGATATGATAGCACAGAGTATATCTATGGACGACTTAGTGCACACGGAATATCATCGATTCCAGTTATGAATTTGTTTCAAGCAATGAAATGAAATCAAAAACCCACGTCAGTTTTCAATAATAAACAGTTTACCAAAATGAACAGTTTTATACTGAGCGTATGTTGCCAACTCACGAATGCCATGAATATATATTTCTAGTGGTGTGCCAACTCACGAATGCCATGAATATATACATCTAGTGGTGTGCCAACTCACGAATGCCATGAATATATACATCTGTTTGCGAGTCTACAAGAACAAGTCGACCGGATGCTAAAAATAAAAACCAATGTACTGTCTCCAGTGTCCATGACACCTCCCCCCCCTCCCTCCATTCCACCACCCTCTGGGTCCACGACATCAACAGATGACAACTAATAAGTGACGCCGCGTGCATCGCCACATACCCACGTGATTTCCAACAAATCCACAACACGTGCGTTCAATTGCTTAGTAGAGATGGGAATTACTGAGACAGGAGACAGTATTATGACGGTCCTGGCAAGGCGCATGCGTACACAAAAAGAAAGTAATTTGAGAATTAAGAAGAAAGAAAATATTCGCTGGTGGTTCTTTTTATATATTTTTTTTTAATTCTGAGAAATCCAAAGGCCAAGGGTTTCAAATAAAAAGAAATTTGATTTCTTAAATACTCTTGATATTTACCATGAAGTAAAAAAAAAAGGCTTAAAAAGTTAATACATAAAGAAAATTACTAATTAAGACCCCACATTTTGACGGGGGGGGGTGGAGGTGATCGGGACATATAGATACAAGGTGGCCAGCGGTCCCATAGTCGGGACATATAGATACAAGGTGGCCAGCGGTCCCATAGTCGGGACATATAGATACAAGGTGGCCAGCGGTCCCATAGTCGGGACATATAGATACAAGGTGGCCAATGGTCCCATAGTCGGGACATATAGATACAAGGTGGCCAACGGTCCCATAGTCGGGACATATAGATACAAGGTGGCCAACGGTCCCATAGTCGGGACATATAGATACAAGGTGGCCAACGGTCCCATAGTCGGGACATATAGATACAAGGTGGCCAACGGTCCCATAGTCGGGACATATAGATACAAGGTGGCCAACGGTCCCATAGTCGGGACATATAGATACAAGGTGGCCAACGGTCCCATAGTCGGGACATATAGATACAAGGTGGCCAGCGGTCCCATAGTCGGGACATATAGATACAAGGTGGCCAACGGTCCCATAGTCGGGACATATAGATACAAGGTGGCCAGCGGTCCCATAGTCGGGACATATAGATACAAGGTGGCCAGCGGACCCATAGTCGGGACATATAGATACAAGGTGGCCAGCGGACCCATAGTCGGGACATATAGATACAAGGTGGCCAGCGGTCCCATAGTCGGGACATATAGATACAAGGTGGCCAGCGGTCCCATAGTCGGGACATATAGATACAAGGTGGCCAGCGGTCCCATAGTCGGGACATATAGATACAAGGTGGCCAGCGGTCCCATAGTCGGGACATATAGATACAAGGTGGCCAGTGGACCCATAGTCGGGACATATAGATACAAGGTGGCCAATGGACCCATAGTCGGGACATATAGATACAAGGTGGCCAATGGACCCATAGTCCGGACATATAGATACAAGGTGGTCAATGGACCCATAGTCGGACATAGAGATACAATGTGGCCAACGGACCCATAGTCGGGACATATAGATACAAGGTGGCCAACGGACCCATAGTCGGGACATATAGATACAAGGTGGCCAATGGACCCATTGTCAGGACATATAGATACAAGGTGGCCAATGGACCCATTGTCAGGACATATAGATACAAGGTGGCCAATGGTCCCATAGTCGGACATATGAAGAAACATTGGTGAATAGTCCGATAGTCGGGATATATAAATACATGGTGGTCATAGGTTCGATAGTCGGACATGTGAAGAAACATTGGTGAATAGTCCGATAGTCGGGATATATAAATAAACGGTGGTCATTGGTCAGATAGTCAGGACATATATAAATACAAGGTGGTCAGTGGTCCCATTTTATCCCGGACAAATGTATCAAATGTATTTCTGAAGAGCGAGCTCGCTCAATGGCAACGTGCTTTTCGAGTGCCCCGGGCTGGCGGACCACGTGTTGGACCAGCCGGGCAGCTTGCTGGCCATGGACCTCTATGGCAGTCCTCAGATGCTGTTGGACGGAGCGAGTTTCATCTCACGCGCCCTCAGGGACAAAGTCTCCGCTTACAGAACCAGCGAGAGAGTTTTCTCAATGGCAAACAGAGCAGCGGAAGTCAAATAACGCACAGTTAATAGAACATAAGGAGAAACTGGACTTTTCCAAGTTAACAGATGGCTTCTATACAACAACGCATATATATCACCCGAGCCCATGGATATAATACTGTACAAGAATGAAACGTAGTCTGTTAGCATGAAATCCACTCTATTCTTGTGCGCCAGGGAAAGTACCCAGCACGTTAATGCGTTGTGATATTCCTTAGTATTATGATCTACAATAAGGAAATATCCACATACCCGATACAAATGTACACGTAGTTGTTGTTGTTTTAAATATCGTTCACACATTATGAAATCTTTACCTGCAACAAGCCGAGGATTATTGTCAGACAACTCCATCTCTTCGTTTAGTGAATTCATTTTCTTCGTGTAATCGAGGCGTGACCCTTAACACAAATATTTAAGAAGTATACACAGTGCAGGACAAACACACACACACACACACACACACACATTATATACCAAGTAAATAGGAGGGCATGCAGGTTCATCAAGAGATTGGTGATCATCATACCCAGAGCCATTGTAACGTTTTCTGGAGACATGGGTACAGTTTGGGGTCCCTAGACATATGTACAGTTGGGGTGCCTAGACATAGGTACAGTAGGGTTCCTAAACATAGGTACAGTGGGGTACCTAGACATAGGTACAGTGGGGTACCTAGACATAGGTACAGTGGGGTACCTAGACATAGGTACAGTGGGGTACCTAGACATAGGTACAGTGGGGTACCTAGACATAGGTACAGTGGGGTACCTAGACATAGGTACAGTGGGGTACCTATACATAGGTACAGTTGGGGTCCCTAGACATAAGTGCAGTTGGGGTACCTACACATAGGTGTAGTTGGGGTTCTAGACATGGTGCAGCATAGGTGCAGTTGGGGTAACTAGACATAAGTGCAGTTGGGGTACCTACACATAGGTGTAGCTGGGGTTCTAGACATGGTGCAGCATAGGTGCAGTTGGGGTAACTAGACATAGGTACAGTTGGGGTCCCTAGACATAGGTACAGTTGGGGTACCTAGACGTAGGTACAGTTGGGGTCCCTAGAAGTAGGTACAGTTGGAGTCCCTAGACAGAAGTAAATTTTGGGGACATATACATAGGTACATTTAGAGGCCATAGAGGAGTGAGGCTACAGCTGATGCCACCACCTGAAAATCCCGAGCTCCTGATAATATTTGTATACTGGGAGGGGGGGGGCGCTTCACACCGTGAATTTATTTAATGCCACGGCCACTGACAAATAGCTCCGATTTAGACTTTACATTTTTATTTAGTTACGGCATTATAAAATCTCCATAAGGGACGAACATTGGGCCCCCTATCAGGGTGGCCCTATGCATAATTCATATATAATTTACTATATTTTTTTTAAACATTATTGTTATTTATTTTCTATGGACACGGTGTATTATTTTTTGTTTACTCTTTCCATAGGTAAACAAGGGATATAACTATGTAAAAGAATATTCACACAGTTTCATTACATAGTAACGCGCCCTTTTTTCTCCAAAGCCCAACTAAATAGAACAAAAGAAACATCGTAAATTGTTTCATTTTTTTTTTAAATGCACATCTTAAAAAGGAACTATTATCCTTTTCAAATAAATTATACCAATAAAGAATACACTGCAACTATAACAACAAGAATAATAATAATAAAAAAAAGATCATGCAGCACAATTTAATGACTGTGTTTATAAAAGTTAATTATAGAAGGCAAGTATAGGAGGTAAGTATAGTTTAAGAGTTGAGCGTGCAACGTGCGAAATGCTTCCCAAGGCAGTGATTTTTGTCTGAACCAGCCACATGTTTTCAGAGCGAAACATGCAATTAACAGACCAGTAGAACTTAAAATAAAACTTGGAATAAAACGTGTCTATCAGATATATTTGTTATAGGCAAAGTGTAAAATCCGGCATTCTATAGAATGCCTAGGCATTGTATAGAATGCCTAAATTTTTCAGGCAAAGTATAAAATGAATTGCTATTTCATACATTGCCTAGGCATTCTATAGAATGCCGAGTACCCGTTCGGCAAAGTATGTAACTGGCCTTGTTAGGAACTAGAGTAGATTTAGAGACAGACAATCCCCTTCGACGTTGTAAGATAAGAAGATATATCAGAAGTAGGAGTAATGCAAATAATGGTTGACAAGGTGACAGACGACTTAGGACAAGGTGGTCAGAAAACAATAGAGTAGTAAACAGCAAAGGAGTGACGTTTCTTGAAGTAGACCAGGAGGCGACGACGGACAGTTTAGGTACCATGACGACCAGGGGGCGCTCCTTTGGTGAGAACTATTATGAAGGAGACTGTGACGTAATTAGGGAAATTAAGGTGGCGATTACCGATGTTGACAAAGGGCGGGGAGACTCACGAAATCTGTTGGCAGTTGTTATGAGCGTGACAGAAGATGGCTTTTACCGCCTTGGAACTGCACATGGAATCTTGAAGCAGCTATATGCCAGATCAGAATTCACCGTATGTCCAAAAGATTTAATAAAAGCGGAAGACGTTCCTGACCTTGAAATAGCTCTCCGATCTTCTGCTACTTCTCAGTCTACAGGAAGCGGCCAAGGATTCGTCAGATGTAAATGCAAGACGAAATGCCAAACTATGAGGTGTCTTTGTGTGAAAAAGAAAATTAAATGCAATTCAAAATGCCATTCTAGTCTTCCCTGCTGCAACAAGTAGCTCATTCCAGTTGTGTTCTGCTTGTTTTCACCAGAAACAACATCTTTTCATTATTTATCAATTCTTCACTAATTCGTGAAATATGAACATGACAGATCAAAATACCAAAATATGAAGTGTTTTGTCAGAAAGAAGAAAATTAAGTACAGTACAATTCTAAGTGTGAATCCAGTCTTACCTGCTGAAGCAAATACTTCAATCTGCTGTCGTTGTTTTTTTACGGTATGAACATCATATGCTTTATTTTGCATTCATTCCATATTAAAATACGTTTTTATCAATAAAGGCTTTTGTTGTTCTTTTCTGATATTTTGCCTAAACGACACTAGTCATTTTATACAATGCATAGGCATTGTATAGAATGCCTAGGAAAAGTATGCACAATTTAAAAATTTTATACTTTGCCTAAAATCACCAGGCATTCTATACAATGCCTAGGCATTCTATAGAATGCCGGCATTTCACACTTTGCCTGTAACATATTAATTCGTCATACACATTCAACAGCCAACATTCAAGAGTTTTTTTTTATCAACATTGTTGAATAGTAAGCAAGCTAATAATTCGACCTAATGAAAATGCAGAAAAAAATGTGACATTTTAACGTGCCTACAATACACCAAGTAAATAATTAAAAAATGAAAATGACTAGTTACAAAAAGAAGAGAGGACTGTTATTATCAAGCCAAGAGACAGGGGCAGACAAGCAAGTGAGACAAGGGGGAAGAAACGAAGATAATGACATACAAGTTATATAACATGTCTCATTGCCATGGCAACATCAAAGGGAATGAATGAATGCACATCTCCATGCAGTAGGATAATGAAATATGTATTACCTGCTGGCTGCTCTTCCATGATTAATGTGGTCACCTCTGTGATATCCATGGTTGGTATAGACATACCTAGAACATCTTCAATTCCAGTGTTTGTTATATTTTAAGCACGGCGCTATATCCAAGTGACCTGTCATGAGTTTCTTCACAGCCAATGTCTATAATTTTATGAGATACTCCCGTAGAAGAAAAAAAAAATCTGACACAGTTCTAGTGGTCCAGGCATGTGGTATCAGCAGACTGCTGCATTCAACACCATGTGACTCCAAGGAGGGAGCACAGATTCCCTGCAGGGTCAACGTGACCACTCACAGCGGTTCCACAATTGTTCCTACAACATCCAGTGACTGACATACACACGAGCTGTTGTTACAACAAAAAGTAATATTTCAATTTGAAAATGCGTAACTAGGCAAGAAATATTTCATTTTGAAAACACGTAACTAGGCAAGGAATATTTCATTTTGAAAACACGTAACTAGGCAAGAAATATTTCATTTTAAAAACACGTTACTAGGCAAGGCTATTTCATATAGAAAACACGCTACTATGCAATACAAATTTCATATAGAAAACACACAACTATGCAAGAAATATTTCATTTTAAAAACACGTTACTAGGCAAGGCTATTTCATATAGAAAACACGCTACTATGCAATACAAATTTCATATAGAAAACACACAACTATGCAAGAAATATTTCATTAAAAAAGTTACATCACAATCTCTTTTAAAATAAAGAACACTCAATACAATAACATTTTCCGTACCACATAGGGAATACAACTCAAGAATCAAGCACTGAATGTATAATAAACCGGTGTCACTCGATGTTAGCATGGTAGAACAATAATTAATAAAGACAATCTTAAAGTCAACAATTACTTATAGAGCCATCAGTAGAATACAACCACATCGTTTCATCAATGAAAAAGTCAAATAGTTAACATGGTTAATGGTCTGCCAGAGTTCTCGAGGTCAGATTTAATGCCAACGCGTATCACTGGTCCACCGAGTGCCTGGAGAATAATTTGGATTTAAAGCATCAATGCCCACCGTACTGTGTGGTGCATTAAAACCACCAGGAAATGATGAACACACACAGAGAAATAACCACAGCCCGGTATGATGTGTGAGTCACACACATAGACACAACCAAACAGGAGAAAAAAAACAACAACCCAGAAGACTGGTCGTGTTTACTAACATATTCTACTAGTGCTCTACATGTTTTCCTGGAAGATGGAGGCGGGAATGTGGGTGCGTGTGTGGGGGGGAGGGAGGGGAAGAGATTAAACTTCAACATGGTATGCGTCTACTTTGATTTTTTTAAATATAAAAATAAACAACACAACAGATTTATAATTCATTAAAAATTTAACTTCAATGAAAATGATGCTATGACCCTTAAAAAAAATAATTCTACGTGAATTCTGATATACTGAATACCAAGAAATAGACTGAATTGATTTTGCCTTGGAATTATATGCTCTCTCTCTCTCTCTCTCTCTCTCTCTCTTATTTATATACTAGTAAATAGGCCTGGTACCCGGACCGGCTATTAGGCACGCAGTTTAGTTGAAAATGGTGATTCGCTCACAACACCATATCATTGACTAATCTTAATTCATTCATAATATTTTAAAGGACTCTTTCTCAATAGTTCTTTTTATATATATATATAATTTATCAATTCTCTTTCACTTAGCTCCACACCCATCCTTCCCCGCCCGCCAACCCCCTTCCACTCAAGACATGCTCGAATCGAAGTGGGTCTCAATGTACAAAATTACAAAAAGGGGCATTTAGTATAACTGCATGTTCTTAGAACACCCCCCCCCCATTTCCACTCAAGACATGCATAAAGTAAATATTCACGACAAAGAAGAAATATTAAATACTCACTACCAATAATAAGAAATCTGTAAATGTCTGCAGTTGAAGAAGAAATAGTAAATACTCAAGACGAAGAAGAAATATTAAATAATCACGACAAATAATTGATAAACAAACTGCGCACCAAATATACTCGCATTTAGTAATTTTGGAATTCCCCAGACTATTTTTATATTGGCGCACTGTTTTTTTTAACTCCGCGAATGTGTGACGTAGAATTCAGACTTTTTTTTAGCAATGTACTCTATCAACTCGTGCGGTGCCGTGTATTTGTAATGTGCAGACATGTGGCTTTTATTGCCATGAATATCTTTTACACCGCACAGGTGTGAAGGTCTGTCAAACGGTCCACCGTCTATGTTAGCCGATTATGTATATAGATATATTTACAAGAGGGCAATTGAGATGAACTGATAGTCGAGGATATAAAAATTCATAAAAAAAAAGTTTTAAACCTAAAAATACTTTTGAGAAATAAAAATGAAGATCATTTCTACGCACACCCAATTAACACTGTGTAGTTTCCATTGACAAAAAGAAAAAAAATATTTTTTAATCGAAATCATGCAATGTTTACATAAAATATGCACCACAGATTGTGACACAATGATTACTCGCAATAGCTAATGTTTACGTAGAATAGCAACTAAAGTTGAAACATATGGTAAGACATAATATAAAAAAATGTAAAGAAGCCAGGCATCAGGTCCGGTACCAATACAAACCAAACAATGGTTTCTAAAAAAAAAAAAGAGAGACAATAAAAAATCGCCTTCGTAGAAAAGGACCCCTCCCCCTCCCTCCCATCAATTCACAGTGAGTACGGCCAGAGGTCATTCGGACGAGAGATGCAAATGCTGTTGACTGAGGGGGGATTTATCTTGAGCGTATTTCAAATGGAGGTGAAGCCAGGCTATATATATATACCCACAGCAAAATGCAATGGAGGATAAGAGACGCCAACTCTGGGTGTTCCCCTGCTATATGTATGTAACCAGCAGAGAGATAAAGTGTTTACATTACGCCTCGTACGGTGATGTCATGATGAGCCTGTGAAATGTAAGTGATACGATAGTGCCGGGTCGTGACAAAACATTCACAGATACCGTTATCTATTACAACCAGGGATATCTAGAGGGGGGGGGAGGGGTGGATTCGGTTTGTTGATTGCCAGGTATATATGTATTGACCCGTCCAATCACTAGTGATTGTAATGGAGAGAATTGAACTGGTTCGACAGAGCCCGATACGTGGACCGAAGACTGCAGCGAGACCATATAATGAGTTCACGGTGACCGACAACTATATCAAAAAACTTTACACGATATGAACAAGACGATATTTAAAAAAAAAAGGGGGGGGGGGCGCAGTACTCAGGACCCTGGTTGTGTATCATAATCGGAGGCCGAGAGTTTTAGTTTTGTTACATCGAGGTGACAGTCTCCAACCCGCTACCGTAATACTAATTTCATCTGGAAAACGGACGGAATGGTTGTGCGAGAATTTCAAAAGGTGGTAGGAAAGTTTGACTGTGTTAGACCAGTGGATCTCAAACGTTTACTTCGCGACCCACTTTGACAACTGTTGGTTTTTTTTTTTTTTCGCAATCCACATGTAAAGGAAAACTTCAATAAATAGAAGTTAAAAAATGTTAATTTTTCGCGATCCACACGTTGAGACGCACTGTATTAGACCAAAATTATTTAGATAGAAAGAATTCTAAAAAAAAAAAAAAAGCTGTTTAAGAAATGAAACTAACGGCTCATGTTGTAGAATATACACCCGGCCAGGGATGGGGGGGGGGAGGGACCTTTTTTTGTTAATGCGGTCGCCAAACTGATCGATATTAAAAATATTGGGGGGAAAAAATTAATTTCACGGTCGCCAATGACCTCTCCAAATGCCGCGGGCTGTGCACCAGTTAAGTAGGTCATGTAACACCGAGGTTCTCAAAGGAAGTCCGGGGGGGGGGGGTAATGCAGGGGGTACGCAGCGACATATAATTTTCGTTAAAAAAAACAACAAGAATTTTGAATTAGGTCGCCAATTCGTTCCCAATGGAGCAGAGCAGCCTAGGCAATTGGAATGACCTGTCGATGATCTACACTCCTGTTCTCAAACAAGAGACACCAGTGCAGAACACAATACACCCACGCGAGACACCTGTTAAAACAAAAGCGGTTAGTTTATATGCCGCTGAATAATAAAAGTTGTGTGGGAGTGGTTGGAGGGAAAACACTTTTTCCCTAAACATTTGTATTTCCTAAATGGTTAGCGATTTTTTTGTGATTTAAAGGAACAAATGTTTAATAACAGGAAGTAATTTCTTGGATGCGTAGATTGTAAAAATTATTAACTAAAGTTAAATAAAAAGACAAATAAAAAAAAATTCAAACTAGGATCCCAACGCCTGCTATTTGTGCATATCTTGCCCGAGATATTTGAAATTATCAACTAGTTAAAATTTAAACTTCAAGAGTAAAACAGTAACATAACAGAAAATTTGCTTGACATTGTACAATCTTCCAAACCATTTCATAATTAGGTGAAGACTCAAACATCGAACACTTTCAGAATCTAGAATATGAACTTCTGCAGTATTTTCATGAAATTGATACGGAAAGTGCCCAGAAACTGTTGTTTTTAAATACTTTTCTTTTTGAATAAAGTTAAGACAGTATAACTTTCTGAGGACGTGATAGAGAAGTTATTGAAACTTGGGGCGGACTCTGCTTTTTGAATAATGTTAAGACAGTATAACTTTCTGAGGACGTGATAGAGAAGTTATTTAAACTTGCGGCGGACTGTGCTTTTTGAATAATGTTAAGACAGTATAACTTTCTGAGGACGTGATAGAGAAGTTATTTGAACTTGCGGCGGACTGTGCTTTGATAGCGAGAATGGACATCAACACGAGCCATTTCTGTCTCAGTGTGTTTCAAGAATACCATGACTTGAGTAATGCAGAGATGCCAGCAGTGTTGCTGGCTTTTTCCAACGATAAGTATATTTGTGAAAAGGCTTCATCTGCTTTGAATGCAAGAAAAACTAAAGAGCGAAAGCTACTACAGCCTGAAGGTGGGGGTGTCATACTGGCTGCCAGCAGCATCAATCCTCGCATCATATATTTTTTTTTCGTATTAGAAAAGTAATCGCATTCAATTATGAAAGTTTTTTTTTTTTTAAATTCGCGAACTAACGTGTGAGGGTACCAATGGAGATACGTGCGCCCCTTTGGGGTACAGCATAGAAGAAGGTTGAGAACCCGCGGATGTCACAAGATAGTTCAGTTAGATCATCTCTTAATATATACATTGCCAAGTGCAACTTATACTTCTATAGTGTTTTAAATATTGATGATTGATATAAGTCAAAAAAAAAATCCTTGTCCTTAAATCGCCTTGAGTAGACTACCAACTGTGACTTTGACTGGTCAGTCAAAATTTGTAAGGTGGATTTTTTTTTTATTTCTGAAAACAAAAACTGTAGGAATAAAACGATCATCCGGGTGAAAGTTCAATTTTGACCAATCCAACGAAATTATAATGTAGCCACACAGACCAAGGATTACAACAGAAACTCACATCGTTCTATCATACTGTGACTAACATAAAAGTGTCCAGAACCAAAATCCATAGCGAAGATGTTCCAAACTACCACCAGACAGATGGTGTTAAAATACACAAACAAACGTCTTTCACTCTCGGGGAGAACAGGTTCATCCCTAACCAAACAACAACTTCTGGATTTCTAACTTAAAGTACACAAGAAACACACACAAAGTAAAGAAACTCCAGGGGAACAATTCGCCCCCACCCCCCCCCCGTCCCACTCCCGACCAGCCCGCGGTCTCTGGCAAGGAGAACAGGCTTGAGTACAGCAGTGTCTTGATTTGAAATCAACCCGTGTGCACATAATAAAACATTCTGATGACAGATGAACCTCACACCCTGGGGTATTCAGTCTAACATCGTTAACTTTTATGTGGAGTTGGGGTGTTGTTTTTTATATGACAGACTCCCTCATTTACAAACTGAACACTTTTTTTTATTCAAAAGCAAAGGCACCAAGCAGCTTTATAAACGAGAACCGTCTTAAAGGGGCGAACAAGCAAAGTAATAGCTGAAGGTCCTTATCCACTACACAAGCCAAT
Source organism: Bulinus truncatus (assembly GCA_021962125.1). Classification (NCBI taxonomy): domain Eukaryota; kingdom Metazoa; phylum Mollusca; class Gastropoda; family Planorbidae; genus Bulinus; species Bulinus truncatus. Next base: position 172,773 of record JAGDYQ010000338.1, read on the forward strand.
TAAATCTGATCCTTTCACTACAAAAACCTATCAAATCTGATCCTTTCCACTACAAAAGCCTATCAAATCAGATCCTTTCCACTACAAAAGCCTACCAAATCTGATCCTTTCCACTGCAAAAGCCTACCAAATGTGATCCTTTCCACTACAAAAACCTATCAAATCTGATCCTTTCCACTACAAAAGTCTACCAAATCTGATCCTTTCCACTGCAAAAGCCTACCAAATGTGATCCTTTCAACTACAAAAGTCTATCAAATCTGATCCTTTCCACTACAAAAGCCTACCAAATATGATCCTTTCCACTGCAAAAGCCTACCAAATGTGATCTTTCAACTACAAAAGTCTATCAAATCTGATCCTTTCCACTACAAAAACCCTATCAAATCTGATCCTTTCCACTGCAAAAGCCTACCAAATGTGATCCATTCCACTACAAAAGCGAACGTATTAAAAAAAAACTTATTTAAAGAGGAAACAACTGTCAAAGACTTGAAAATTATATCACACATTGTAACAGTGATAAAAATGTGATTTTTAACAACTCACTGTAATACTCAAAATATTAGTTGTCAGAGCTAAAGCAAACCAGAGATCAAACAATATTACACATACATGTTATATCAATGTGACTGGTGAATTATATACATACCCGACACACCATATTAAACATACATGTTACATTTAACGAGTCCATTATATACATACCTGACACACCATAGTACACATACATGTTACATTTAACGAGTCCATTATATACATATTTAAACAAAACAGTCCCCCCTCCTTTCAAAACTTTCTCTTAAAAACAAAAAGGATGTCAACGAAAAACCCAACAACCAACAATTACACACGCACACATACAAATCCGCGTCTAGCAAAGTGTAACGGGAAGGAAATAGAGAACATTTTTTTTACCATTACGGAGAAAAGATGGCCACAACTGAAGCACGTACACACCGCCGACATAAGGAATTCTCAGAAACTAAGAAAAATTAAAAGTGATAAACGGTTCGATAAATACAATGGATAATTAGATTCGATATTTTAAAAAAAAGTATTAGAATAGCATGATTATTGATAGTAATGAAGTTATTTATGCTGATCGCTTTTAACAAGACTTTCTTTCAGCTGATTATTGTAATTATATTTAAACAAAAAATGATATAGCAAAATACGCCAAAACTGTTACATGAATTTGTATGAACTGAGGAAGTGGTAACTCAGCTGCACATACTTAAAACACATCCATTCAAATGAGATAAAAAAAAACAACAATGAAATGCATGATTACACGAAGAAATGTGAATGCAATAAGTGTGGGGGGGGGGGGGGGGCTACAGCTCTAACAAACACAACTGAATGTAAACAGACCAAGAGTAATGACTAGTGTCATCTCATGCAGAGGATGTCAAGGCAGTGACACAGTTCATATTAACATGGCTGTTGGGGACAATACACGTGTGTGTGTGTTACTCGTGTACTAGTGACAACACATGTGTGCATGTGTACTAGAGACAAGACATTGTATACTTGTGACGATGCATGTGTTTGTGTACTAGTGACAAGACATAGTATACTTGTGACAATGCATGTGTGTACACTTGTGACAATATTGCTCCATGTGTGTATACTTGTGATAATACATGTGTATTTGTGTACTAGTGACAATACATGTGTGTACACTAGTGACAATATAGCTCCATGTGTGTATACTTGTGACAATGCATGTGTATTTGTGTACTAGTGACAATACATGTGTGTACACTAGTGACAATATTGCTCCATGTATGTATACTTGTGACAATACACGTGTGTTTGTGTACTAGTGACAATACATGTGTGATTACGTGTGACAATACATGTGTGTACACTAGTGACAATATAGCTCCATGTGTGTATACTTGTGACAATACACGTGTGTTTGTGTACTAGTGACAATACATGTGTGATTACGTGTGACAATACGCGGCACTCTGTGAAAATAGAATACCGCCAAGCCCCCCCCCACCTCACACAAAACAGCCCATGCCAGTGGAGATAGGTGTCCAATCTGGTGATCTGAAATTATGATATATTATACATCATTTCCTGGTAAGCATCCGTACTGAATAGTTGTAAAAACATTGCATACGAATGTAATGAATATTTAAAATTCACACGGGACATCTGAACACCGTTGGGTGGCGCTTCACCACAAATATTATAAGGCGATGTGTCTGCCCGGAAACATAAGAAAATGTTCTGTTTTACAATGAAGTGCGCTTTTATAAAACAAACTGTGTATTTGTCCACTGAGAAACATTCACTAGTATACATCCAAAAACATTCAACATAGACTGATTGTTGACAGTTTATTCAGCACTAGTTGAAAAGCCTGCTGAAGCTGGCTGCTTGCTACCTGCGATATAATAAGAAATCCTTGTTGGGTTTAGATTTCCTGTTTTAGCCGAAGGGAGTTAACTCCGAGGAAATTTGGGAATCCCCCAGACTATTTTTAGCCGCGGAAGTTATACACACGGTCGAACGTACGGTCTACTACATTAGACGATTATGTATTAGAAGATATTGTAGGTCATAGTATCAAATCATTACTATGTTAGCTTTCATTTCCCCTGTAATGAACTACTGCACTAGATGGAGATAACATAATGGTAGTTCATTTTTTTTTTGTATATAAATTTCCCTCTTTGACTATTTAAGCTTAACAGCAATTCAGATGTGTTGCAAGTTGAGAAATGGGAGTTGTAACAATGTACAATTGATTTCTAGATCCAGTAACTATACATTTTGATTGTGTCCCGATCCACCTAAAATTCGTCCGAGACACACACACTTTGAGACCCCGTGATCTACAATGAGATTTGCAGGGTGGTTTCAAAAAAACAATCCAAAGAGGAGAACTAAGCTTCCACTTGACCGGCTGGACTGAGATATACAGAGAGATAGATATAAGTGAAATAATAAAAGGGGAAACAATCGGTGAATACAATTCTAGCCAGGGCTCTATAAACAACCAAAATATATGTTACAGCCTCAGTTTTTTTAGATTCAATCTAATAAACATTACAATCATAGGGGAACGAAAACTGAAACTGATCTCAATGTATGATGTAGGAGGGTGCAATGGGGGGAGGTTGAATACAGCATGTACGTAATCCTGATTACTATTGATCAGCATCACTTAACAACAAAATGCCATCGATCCCATGAATCCACACACGTAAGGAAGGGGGGGAGGGAGGGGAGGGGGAGGCGGCTAATGGTTGCGGAGGCCACATGGAGGTCGGTTCATGTGTATTGATATATCGGCCAGGAAGAACGTGTTTACAACAGACCTTGCCCCTCTAGATACAGGCCACAAGGGGGAAAACATTGCTCCATGCGTGCTCTCATATACCAAGCTGATAAAGTTTTCTGTATTCCACAGCAGCAATTAACTAACTAAAAGGAAGTCCGCAAAAAAAAAAAAAAAATTTCAACTCGTGACATCCTCAGAGATGGAAGAGGATGTCATGAATTGTTTCAGTTATTACATGAACTAATAGAACTCTGGATGCTCAATTAGCAATAGACCGCGAGCATATATGTATATATATATATTGAATATATTAAACCATTTTGGTTTGGGCTAATATTTATTATAAAAAAAATTAAAAGAGTGATTTTTAATAAGGCAATGATATTATTACCAGTAAAAAAAACAAAACAAATACTTATTGGTTGTGAGACTTGTTGCTCAAAGACACAACGTTTTACTAGAGGTGAACTAGAGAGTGTCCCTGAATACAAAAGAGGTCATACACCATTCAACGACGGTTCTCACAACCAAGAGGAATGGCTATGTGCACATTCTGTACAGTATATATTGTGTGAATAAGCCTTTCCAAGATGGCAATATTTTCTGCTTGTTTTTACCTGAATGCACTCTCCAGTTAAGGCCAGTGCATTCAATGAGCTCTATAATTAACTAGTTGAGTGCATTCTATTTAAAAGATGGGAAACCATTTCAGTGCATTCAGAATCATATCATTATTTATCGACCGGAGTTTCAACCTGAGTCGCCATTTTCAGTTGTAGTTGAAAATAGTGAAAAATATATTTGAGTTATCAAATTAGTCTATATATTCGCAGTGGCCCCAAGGACATGAACAGATTATTTAAAAATATTTTGAAAGGACACCTAATATTTATAGTTATTATTTATAAATTCATCCCAAAGAAAATAATCCTCACCATGGGTACACAATCTTAACATAAACAACCCTTCCCCGATCAGTGGCGCAACCAGGAGGGCAGGGGGGCTTGAGCGCCCCCCCCAGGCCAAATCATCAATACATAATTACTGTTATAAAGTTACAAAAAACTGTCAAACTGTCTTTTTTTCATAATTGTTTGACACCCAGCATTTTTTGATTGGTAACTGCGTTGATTAAACTCTTAAAATCTAAATTCCTTCATAATGTTTTAACAGATTATTGTAGCTAAAACACATTTAAGGGACACTTAATAATACATCAAATAAAGTTCAAATATAGTTCATCCTTAGTGCATAATTGCCACGGGTACAGAAGCTAACAAAAACACTTTAATTTGGACTAACATCCAACTTACACTCACGGCAAATAATAAGAAATCATTGTGTTCCAGATCATCCTGAACATAATAAAATTGTTAAATACAGAAAGCGACCATTTTGTTATTAGTCTATTACAAATTCACGGCAGTCCCGTAGCGTGGAAATTCACAGCAGGGGCCAGGCAGACTCTACAACAGGGGCCAATCAATAACGGGAGAAATTAATACATTTTTACAAAGTAGAGGACAGAATATATAAGAAAAATAGTACAAAACACAAGGGTCTAAGCCCCCTGGCCCTACCAACTACGGGCTTTTGAATGGTTCAAATAATAATACGAAATGGCAGCGTTCATATTTGTCGTCTTAGTAAAAATTTATTTTAAATCCTTAATTACAATTATTCTATAAAATAAAACTGTTTTAACTTTATGTATAACAAAATAACATGCCATTAAAAAATTTCGGACCGGTAAACAAGATTTTAAACGAACATAAAACGATTCCCCGTTAAAGATTTCTTGTTTTGATATGCGTATTATTTATAATTTTAACTCTGTTACTCAAATTGTGGGTCAGGCCCCATAGAGAGTCATGAACTGATTTGAAGTGGATCGCCAAAAATCAAACTTAATTTAAGAATTTATAAATATATATATATATATATATATATATATATATATACCATATAAACACACACAGCCTTTGGGAGCCAAGGAGCCGCCAAGATTTTTTCGGCTAGCTCAAAACCCAACAAAAAGTGCGGCTCCCCAGCTCGTCGGCTCCGGCTCCGCAAGCCTGCTGGAAAGTACCAATATATAAGAATAATAATCCGGATAGGTACCGGATCCGATAGGATTTTGTTACAGATGAATTGTCTCGCCTAATCGATTGGGAAATGCGATGACATTATTATTATACTTTTAAAAGTTCAAGTCAATTAATGTAATTCTTATGGAGTGAGCTGCTAGTTACAATAGCAGAAGAGAGTATAGTTTCTCAAGTTTACCAAATTTTCATTTAAGTTCTGAAGTTGGTGTTTTTTAGTCTGGTGCCCACTTGTTATATATTATGTTTGTATATATATATATATAATCACTTGGATTTATTAGCTATAATTTAGAGCATACAAAAAATATTGAAATAAAAATAATTATTCTTATGAATCAAATTTCAGACTAAAATATCGTGTCTGTTGGAGAATAAAGGTGAATTTTATGCCAATTCAGAGCTTATTGATGCCATGTTGAAGGTGGATTATTTTCCTGACAGATTCATTGAGTTTTGTTATAGATATGAATGCTGCTATGAACTTTGTAATCTTATTGAGAAAGGTATTATATTATAATTTTTCTTTATCTTACTAAATTTATTAAGAATAGCATATTTGTATTGTACTGATAAAAACAAAACATATATGTAAGTTATTTGTACATTTTTTTTAAAGTTTATTATTTTTTCTGCATTTCAGGGTTGTCAGAATATAACAATTTAGGGTAACTTTCATCATTTTTAAATGTCATCATTAAGGTAAAATAAAATGATTACATTTTGAAATTAAAAAAAAACAAAACATATTAATAATTTTTATTGTATGCTTTTCTTTCTTTTGTTTTAGCTGGGCAACAGAGAAACCATACATCTTCAGTAAATATACATCATCAAAATTCTCATGTCCCTGCAGGGCCTTTGCATGATCGAGATTCTTCTGCTGTTACTGCTCCTGATTTACTTAGTCTAACTAACAATATTGAAAGTAATGTTAACCAGAATAATCTTCAGTGTGATAGTGTAAGCACATCACCTTTAGCAGCAGGCTCTAATGACATTGACAGCTGTCAATTAGAGAGCATTGTCGAAAATTGTGGTCAGAATATAGATATTGAAGATGTTTCTTCTGAAGATGTACACAGTACAAACAGAGCAGGTTTATATAAGCTGGATAAGAATATTGACAACAAATCATACTTTAAAACTTTCTGACAGAGTTAGGATTTAGCTGGTGTTTCAGCAGGAACAGAACTCTTTCTGAATCTGACAATGATTCTTTTTTCTGGATCGCATAAAGAGCAAACTGAAGACAACCCATTTGAATCTAGTTTATCATCCTCATTTGTATTATCAGATTCAGATATAAGAGCTATCATTGTACCAAATAATGAAATAGAAAGTCTGAAAGCAAACCTTTGCTCACCTTTAGATGAAAGAGAAAAAACAACTCTGCAGTTCCATTTGAAAATCAACTCATTTCCAGGAGATGAAAATTGCCTGTCAGAAAACACCACTGAGCCTGTTAGGGATTCAATAGTTAAAGTCGAGAATAGGACATTAGCTCATGCAGCTTCAGACACTGCAACATGTAGATCTATATTGATCCCAATCTCATCGACGGGTGTTTCTGGTGTGCTGTCACCGAATGTAAAGATTACAAGTGGTATTAAGTGTGAGGAAGATTTGCAGAGACTGAAGCTAATAAGAAAATCTGATGACATTGCTGTAGAAAATATCAACGAGAATTCAAAGGGGAAAATACTGCTAAATGGATGTCTGCTTTCATCTACATCTGAAAGTCCAGGGTTAAATTCTGAAACTGAAGTAAAACAATATATGACAGAGCCATCAGTAGAAGAAAATGGAGAAGTAGAAAATATTTCTTTTATAACTTTTACATATTCCACATTTGACCAGTACCATTCTGTACATGAAGACTTAAAGGAAGAAGCAGAAGTAAGTTTAGATTCAACTTTATTAGACAACAGTAATACATCAACTGACAAGGAAGTTGATGCATCCGTTGAATCAACTGTTCCTGAGAATATAGCCTTTCAACACCAGTCACCAACTTTAGTGAATGAAGACATCAAGGAAGATTTAATTTCAGTCTCAACTTCATCAGACAATAGTAACACATCACCTGACAATGAAGTTGATGCATCTGCTGAAATAAATATTCCTGAGAGTATTGCTAATCCATGAGCAGTCACCAAATTATACATCAGTTCCAATATTTCATTACATTTCTCTTGCTGGACATTTTGTTTTCAGGCATGTTTTTAATAGTTTATAATATTCTTAGGTAGTATGGGATGTTTTTGTTATTCAAGTAATTATTCTTAGTAATTTATATTTACATCATACCTTAAATTAATTAAATAATGGTATTCAGTATTGGTTGATAGTATTGGCTTTAATACTTATATATATATTTTATATGCGAAATTTGTTATAATTTTTATACCTGGCCAAAAAAAAGATACCTACAACAGGCTGGTAATATATATATTGAGCAGGAGGAAGTAGCCTGCATGTTAACTGATAAGATAATGGTGTGGCTAGCACTATATGCTCAACCCCATCTTTATTCATTTAATTTGGACTGATGTCTAATTTTATCATTAATTGCTGATATCAAACCTTGTCTTTCCCTTTAATTGGATTTAATGTTTTATTATTTATATTACTGTCATTTATTCATTAATGCATTGTTCAATGATTTAATAAAGATTGTGATATTTTTTAAGCTATTTTAATTTTTTTTTATTAGTTTTTCTCTTTTTTTTTTACCCATTTTTAGAATGGTTAACTTCAGTATGCTCTAGCCAGGGATTTAAATACTCTCCTTAAGTAATAATCAATAGCATTTGAATAACTTGTAAGTCTGAGAAAAGGCCCTGAATTGATTTATTGTGTGTGGTAATAACTTTTTGGCATTTTTTTTCTATTCATCATTGTCACCGTCAGCTTGAGCTATAGTCTACATCTTATTAATGGAATAATAAATGATGAGGTCATCAGATGTTTTCTGTCTTGTTAGAAGCAGTGTTTTTTTAGATATTTTTTCTGTTATTTTTATGTGAATGTGTGCATAAATGATGAAATTTAATTAATAGTCTTTTTTTTGTAATGGATGTGTATATGTACATATTTAAATGTCATAACTATAAAAATTTAGCAATTATTTCATGAATTTTTACCAAAAAAAAAAAATAATTATTGTGTTTAAAATACTTATTAAGGGCTTGGGTCCAGAAACTGCTCAGTTCAAAAATTATTAAAATGGGAAGATGGGTTAACCTTATTAGGTCAATATACTTTTTAGGAACTGTCATTGTGCCGAAAGGTGCTTAGTCCAATTAAAAGCCAAGTATAAAATTTGTTTTTAATAGTAATAGAAAACATTTTTTCCTCTCTTTTAAATGCTCTTTATCAACATGGACCTAGCCACAAATGTATTGTGTTTCCAGTAAATCTTATAAACAGCAATGGATGTCATCCAAAAGAAAATCATAAAATGAAATAAGTGGAGACATCTATTTAGAGTATGATAAATGTACATATATATATATAAGGGGCATTGGGTGAGTCTGTCTCGATCTATTGACTCGACTGTAATGGTAAACAGGATTTGACCTCAGGTCCTGGTGATAGTCCCCCAAGTCACCCATGCTTTATAATGGGTACCTGACTTTAATATATCAGAGAAGTAATAGAAGTTCAATGGGCGTTCGGTCATAACCATACTTCTTCAATAATAGAGGTGTACTGAGGAACAAGATGAATTCTGCACTTCTATCTGCCGATGGCCCGTTAAGATTAAGGGAACTTTACTTTTTTTACTTTACATTTATTTTAGGCATGATCATAATGTACATATATATAATAAGTGATTATTTATCATTCGACCTTTTTAATACTTCCATTATACACACTGTACTTTTAAAAAGATGTCATTAAAGATAATATTAAAAAAGTTTTTAATTATATATTTAACTACATACATACATTAATAGTTTAAACTGTATATATTAAGATTAATGTTTGCTTTTATTAAATTTAAACTTTAAAATGTTTTTTTTTTTTTTCTGTGAAGACTTCAGTGCAGCAAATAACACTGGCTGTGCACAACATAACCATATGTAAACCTGTAACATTTATGTGTTCCGATTGAAATGGGTGCACACATGCGCAGAGCTTAGAGGACACACAATCTTTACAAATCTGTTAAACTCAGGCCTTACCCAATCTATTGCATGTTGTCTTGACTCAACAATTATGCCAACACAGTTAACTATAAGTATTGAGACTGACCTTGACTGACTGATTCCTTAGTTCACCCTTTATGTATGGCAATAGATGTATTTGCTTTTATACCTTTCAAAGAATGCCTACTACAACTCTGATGAGAATTCCTGAAGATCATAACGCCTCTATATGTAGCTCAACAATGCTCTAACAATCGAAACATCAAGATGAATAATAGTTTAAAGTGTGCTGTATTAATTGTTGTGTCAATAGTTATTTTTAGTTCAATTACAAGCAAGTTTATTTCTGACAGGGTTTCCATCTTGACCTTCTCAAAGCATATTCCAGATGTAAATATAATGCAATGCTGTCAACAGAGTAAATTGTCAAGCAAGAGCTTCAATCTCACCACATAAGATCTTCACTTTAAAAATCATCATTTATGGAAATTATATGAAGTTTGAATGAGACATGTTAATAAATAATATAAGAATGCTGAGTGACAGACAACAGATAAGGCATAAAAAGTGGAGGATATTAGCAAATATTTATAAAACAACTTCTTTCTCAGCTAATTATATAACCCTTGGCTAATGCTTACTAATGAAAGAACAATGCCAGAATTTTTGAAAATGTAGATTCGATTTCAATTCTTCCTAAAACATCCAATGCCGATACATGACAAAATAAATTCATGGGAATGTCAATGGCTCAAAGCAAGACACATCTCTTTAAGCACTGATGTCATGAGAAGTGATAATGTAGTTTTGTGTCATGGTGTGCAGGGATGTCATTTTACATCTTAATATGTTTGTCAATAAATATATTGAAGTCATATTAAACTAAAGGATGTAATGATGTTAGTGCATAACAATATGCCCATGTGACAACAACCATTTCACCTATACAATAAACAAAGGTCAATATATGTGTCACACCATGTCTATAAATGATGTCAGGAATTGAAAATAAGGTTGAAAATCCTTCGATTTGATTTCCATTCTGATGAATAGTACAATCACTACTGCTTATATCACCATTTTTTACATGCCATTGTACTGTAATTGGTTGGAACAAAGCCCACCACTTAGGCAGGGTAGGACTGTATTGTATGATACATGTACTCATTTTTTTTACACATCAGTTAAACTAAATGACTTAAAATGAGTTAAGAATTTTGCTAGAAAAACTATTAGTTTAGTAGGTTTATAAAAAACATTCAATAATATAATTATGTTATTGATAAAACTGAGAGGAAATAATACATGGGTTATTTTTTAGCCTTTTTAATTGCTTTAAATTCTCCTTCTTGTGCAGCTAAGCTCTGCAAGAGCACTTTAGTCTTTCTCTTCTTTCCGCATCCCTGAAGAAAAAAAGAAATTAGTCCTGATAAAATAAACAAGTATTTTTGTTATCATTTTCTAAAACAGAACATATCCAAATTTATACTTTAATTTAAAGAGTTAAAATTTAACTTGAAACTTACTTCTGCAGAACTGTGTCAAGCTGATGTCTGGCCAACACCTCATTATCTCTTTTAATTTCTCTAATGGCTGCTTTCATCTCTCGTTTGTATTTATGATTAAGTCTCTTCTTCTCATTTTCTTCTTCGATTAGGTCCCTTCTTTTTACGCTTTCCAGCCCAACTGCACAGTAATATAAAAAAATATAAAGCAAAAAATAAAGATAATTTTTTTTATTTTACAAAAAAAAAAAGTATTTATTTAAAATGTTACGACAATTCAAATAGCTTCTCACAATTCTTCTATCTCGGGTTCAAACAATTTGAGTGGAACAGGCTTCAATGATTGTGGCTGCATTACTTTTCAGGTTTTTTTTTTCACAGGCTTCTATCATCATACTGAGAGCCGCACATTTTCCTTAAAAATATTATAAACTGTATTATTACCACATAGTAAACAAAACACAATAATATGGTGCATAATTTAAAATCCACTTACCAGGTTCTTGGGGAATAATTGTATCGGTAAGTGGGATAAAGGTTCCTTGAAAGGTGTCATAATTTGACCAAGGCATGGTAAATTGTCCCACAAAGTTAAGCAATTCTGTAGCAGTACTAAGCAACAGCTTAAAGATTGGCATCTAAAGAAAGAGAAAAAATCCTAAGTACAAACTTCAATGCCACTACTATGTTTAAAATAACAATGACATTGGACCAAATTTAAACAGTTAATAATAGTTGTCTTTGATCTCACCTGAAGTTATCATCACAAAGTGTATCAGGTGACTTACTGAGTACTTCAGTTATGGACCAATCTTTTAGTGACTGTAAGCTGAAGATAAATTTCATAGCTACAATTGTTTCTTTCAATAAAATATATGGGCACAATATCAAGCTTTACTAATACAGCATACAAAATCTGCACGCAACGACTTACCATTTAGCCTGAACTTTTAAAAGGTCATTATTCTTTCCCAATGTTCGACAAGGAGGAAAACTTTCATATCTAAATAAATAGAAAATTAGCTAATACTTGAGATAATATTAAAAATAATTAATATTAATTAATGCTAATTAACAGTTATACAATAAAAAAATTACTGCTTTGGTAAAATGTACCTTATAAATAGGTTTCTTTAACTGAAAAAATTCTTTAACTACATTACAATTAAGAAGACTTTTTTTTGTATTCATTACCTGGATGCTTTTCAGTACTTAAATATAAAACTCCATGTAAAAAGGTTATAACTTCTGGTATATAACGCTTGGACTGATTGATATACTGAAATAAAACACATAGTCAAAATTTTATATTTGTTCACTGAGTGTTACTATGGTAGTAGAAATTATCTGCATTGACTTTTTTTCAATCAAACAGCACAGCCATTATTACAGATATAAACAAAAATATTTAGGTCAGTACAGTAATATAAAAAGAATTCAGCCATGAAAATCTACCGTAAACAAGGCACACATTTTAAAGCTGATAACTTACCTTTAAAGCTAAAGAAGATAAAAATAAACCAGCAACCACATCATGACTGTTCCTTATTGTTGACTGAAATAAAAATGTATTACTCCTTTATTTTTAGTTTAGAATAAGACATTCAATGCATAAAAAAATGAATAAAACCACTATTTAAATATTCCAGTAATCTGACATACCTCTGATAAAATCTGAGTAATAAAATGTACAGCTGGAGTTGTGACAGGATGTTTAAAATCAGAAGTTGGAAAAAGAAGCTCTATAAGGGTCAGATACATCAACTGATAAAAGGAATAATTTTCAAAATTATTTAAAAATGATGAAGCAAATAAAACTTACTGATTCATGCAGTAATTTTCAAATAGTAAAAATATTTATATGTAAAAAAATAAATAAAAAACAATAACACAACACAATGCTCACTGTATCTAAAGGAACAAAAGTCCCTCTTCCACCTTTTTTCTGGGCTATTGCTGCAAATATTTTCTGCCGCTCTGAGACTACGAGTTGGAAAAATGTAGCTGTTGAGACAGGAAACATCTGAGTCATCTCCCAAATATTGAGTGTGACAGAGTTTACTAATTGTTTCTCTACACTCTCCTGTTGAAACAACTCTCCAAAGTATTCAAGAAGGCAAAGATGAAATCGCTACAGATAGAATAGTACAAATAAAAGTTTTTAAAATCATATTTAATTTTTTTTAAAATGAATGAATAATTATAAAGTAAACTAAATTCTGCCATTAAGAGGTTTAAATCAGAAAAGGAAAAAATATGTACAGACTAATGTGGAAGTAAATAATGAGACAAAATATATTTTATATGTGCCATAACTTTCATATAGGGATACCAATGCATTTATAATTCTTATAGATATACCAAAAATTAAAATGTTGAAAGTGATGAGATTATAAACCAGCCAAGAATGTGAGTAAGAATGCTTGCCATTCAGATCAAAGTAAAGGACAGTTAAATAAAGAAAGCTATTAAAAAAATCATTTTCTATCAGAGCTAGTCAATGTGGCAACCTTGTGCAAGTTAAAATATATTGACACCCTCCTCCAGATCTGAAAATGCAAACAAAATTTAACAGCACTATTCTGGCCCTGTGCGGCTACACCACCTGAAACCTTCTTGATGCATGATGCTTGATGCAATGAGACAATAGTGAAAAAAATGTTCCAAAATATGTTCTAAAGATAGTACATGTATATGTACCTTTTCCCCAAAATATAATCTTATCTTTCTTACATAAAATTTGTAACTGCATTTACATGTAGCAATGAGGGTCATTTTTTTATTATTTATGTCAACAAAATGGGGGAAAGGGATTAGAAAACCAGACCTATTCTAGAATATTTTAAAATCTACTAGTACATGCACTTGAATAAATGAATAATTCGTTTTTTTAAATTAAAGCCTGCTGCATAAAATATGAATGTTATATAACATGAAGTTGCTGAGATTCACATTCTTGATTTTTGTATATAACTGGTAGTAAAAAATAATTTAAGTTAATTTATACAAATTTAGTGAAAAAAATTGAATTAAATAAAAACTGGGTCATAGGGAGCAGCAGAAAACTTACTGAAGAGCTCCATTTGACCACTACTGTTGCATAATATATGAGGGTGGGAGATGGGTTCTGGTTTTTATTAAAATCTGCTGTACAGGGTTAAATGATTATTGATTTTGTTATATTATTCTAAATTGACATAAATGATAAAGATTAGGGAGGAGTGGTCTTGAAATTTGTTTTGTAATTTATAATGGGAAAGGGGGAGGGGTATATTTTTCCAGTTTTATAAGTTATTTTTATCAGGAATAAAAAAAGCTATCACTTAAAATCTGCCTACCTCCAACTTTTCTTTATTCCCTTCGGCCAGGCTTGGGTGATGACACTTTCTTAACCTAGTAAAAATAATAATAGCTTGCTCCTCTGCACTATGTCCATGAAGAAGAGATTTCAACTCAATATAGCTTCCAGGTGCTATTGAAAATGTACAAAGTATGCAAGGTTCAGTTTTATGATTCTAAACAATTGTCCATGTATGCTGTTGTGATTGACCTAAAATATCCTTTTTTGACTAACATCGAAACTCACTTTTTTTTAAAAGTGTATATTGATATCATGGAACAATCATTAAACAGACAGACTATCAATGATTTTGTTAAATTACATGTTATTCATATACAGTTAGTAACTGGTAAAGAGAAAATAATGGGCTGAAATATTAATCACTGTGATATTTATTAACTAATACATATTCATTTTTTTTCTTATTTAGTTCAGATATGGACAAATAATTGCAAACTGAAGGATTCAAAAAATCTTGTTTATCTTGAAACAAATTGGATCATAGAATCAGATAACAAATTTTTTATTTTACTATTTTAAGGGACGAATATTCCAGCAATTTTTATAAAAAAAAACCTAGTGAGAAAATAAATAAAAACTATAAAATTACAAATCAGTGTGCAATATTAACTTACTTCATCTTAAATGATATTAAAGTAATCTGGTGATCATTATTGACCACTGAAGATAAAATAGAAAAAAATCAAATACTAACAGCTGTTCATATAAAAAACAACACATTTTCTTGAATTTTACCTGGAAAAATAAATGGCAAATCTATCTTTTCGATGGCTTTAGAGCATCCTGAAAAATACTTCAAAAATTAAAAAAGCAAAAACATTTTCAGGTTTATTAATCAATACTAACATCAAGGCTTACATAAATGTGTAAAATAAAAAAAAAAAGCCACAAACCTTTGCTGACTTAAGAATGGGCTTTAATAGTTGATTGTTTTTTCTTCTTCACCTCTGTTGTTTTTTCCTTATGTTCCTCTTCACTTTCACTTTCATCATCAGAGACCAAGTCAGAATAGCCATCTGATTCTTCATCATTTGTGTCACCATCATCATCTGTATCATCATCATCCTCACCATCATTATCTTCCTCACTTTTATAATTATCACAACATCTCCATCGTCACTTTCATCTTTATCTTGTTTCTCAGCAGGAGCTTCATCAATGCCAAAGGACACAACATGCTTAGGCTTCTCATAGCTGAATCTGAATACAAATATTTACACTTTCAAACAAGTTGCAAGAACACAAAATGCAGTTGTGTGTGTCCTATAACACAAGGTAGTCCAAACTGAAGTAAAAACACTGCTTCACATGCTAATTTTTGCAGCAATTTTTCACTCAAAGGTTATATATATATATATATATATATATATATATATATATATATATATATATATATATATATATATATATATATATATATATATATATATATATATATATATATATATATATATATATATATATATATATATATATATATATATATATATATATATATATATATTATATATATATATATATATATATATATATATATATATATATATATATATATATATATATATATATATATATATATATATATATATATATATATATATATATATATATATATATATATATATATATATATATATATATATATATATATATATATATATATATATATATATATATATATATATATATATATATATATATATATTATATATATATATATATATATATATATATATATATATATATATATATTATATATATATATATATATATATATATATATATATATATATATATATATATATATATATATATATATATATATATATATATATATATATATATATATATATATATATATATATATATATATATATATATATATATATATATATATATATATATATATATATATATATATATATATATATATATATATATATATATATATATATATATATATATATATATATATATATATATATATATATATATATATATATATATATATATATATATATATATATATATATATATATATATATATATATATATATATATATATATATATATATATATATATATATATATATATATATATATATATATATATATATATATATATATATATATATATATATATATATATATATATATATATATATATATATATATATATATATATATATATATATATATATATATATATATATATATATATATATATATATATATATATATATATATATATATATATATATATATATATATATATATATATATATATATATATATATATATATATATATATATATATATATATATATATATATATATATATATATATATATATATATATATATATATATATATATATATATATATATATATATATATATATATTATTCTTAATATTCAAAACACAAATAGTGTATAACACAGAAATATCGATAATCCTATGCAAAAAAATAAAACATATCCATTAGTCAAGTTTAGTGGCTGATAGGAAATTGGCGGAATGTTTCGATTCCTAATAAAAATGTAGGTCCCCTCTTTGAATCTGCGTTCCATGTCCTCGTTTGTCACATGTCTGGATGCGATACACTGTGACCCCTTTACAATATGACCCAATGACTTAGTGCTAGCCAGCACTGTCATAGAAACCAATTGGGCTGGGTTATAAGAACAGATCTTTAACTCGATCGTGCCTGTTTGATCCATTTTATTTTTTGTTTCTCACTTTGGACATGATACACTGTATTTCTTGTTGTTATTCCTCCTCAGAAATAAACTATGTGATATGATGTGTAATGATTTCATCTTACACTCTGTTCAGTCAGGGGGGAACCCCCGTATTTTTTAACTTCATTTATTGTGTTAGTCTTATTTGTTTCATATACAAAGTAATCTCGCCACAACGAGAATTCACCAATGAAGACAGACCTTGAAGAGATAATGATGTAATCGAAAAAAAAAAGGTTTACATTAGAGTCCAATTAATAGGATGAGAAATCGAGAGTTTTAAGGGGAAAAATCCGATTCCAACACAG
The DNA here is from genome assembly GCA_021962125.1 of Bulinus truncatus. Taxonomy (NCBI): domain Eukaryota; kingdom Metazoa; phylum Mollusca; class Gastropoda; family Planorbidae; genus Bulinus; species Bulinus truncatus. Next base: position 190,249 of record JAGDYQ010000338.1, read on the forward strand.
AGCGAATACTGATACTTCGATGTCTGATAGTTATTCTGATGAATCGTCTCGTCAACACTAGAAATAATTTCAGTTTACAAAAAAACATTGTCAATGTAGTAATGCCATGTTTAATATTACATATGAACATGTCTTGTCACTGAAGTATTGTCATGTTTAGTATTACATATGAACATGTCACTGTAGTATTGCCATGTTTAATATTACATATGAACATGTCACTGAAGTATTGTCATGTTTTGTATTACATATGAACATGTCACTGAAGTATTGCCATGTTTAATATTACATATGAACATGTCTTGTCACTGAAGTATTGCCATGTTTTGTATCACATATGAACATGTCTTGTCACTGAAGTATTGTCATGTTTAATATTACATATGAACATGTCTTGTCACCGAAGTATTGTCATGTTTAATATTACATATGAACATGTCACTGTAGTATTGTCATGTTTTGTATTACATATGAACATGTCACTGAAGTATTGCCATGTTTTGTACCACATATGAACACGTCTTGTCACTGAAGTATTGCCATATTTAATATTACATATGAACGTGTCTTGTCACTGAAGTATTGCCATGTTTAATATTACATATGAACATGTCTTGTCACTGAAGTATTGTCATGTTTAATATTACATATGAACATGTCACTGTAGTATTGTCATGTTTTGTATTACATATGAACATGTCACTGAAGTATTGCCATGTTTTGTATTACATATGAACATGTCACTGAAGTATTGCCATGTTTAATATTACATATGAACATGTCTTGTCACTGAAGTATTGCCATGTTTAATATTACATATGAACATGTCTTGTCACTGAAGTATTGCCATGTTTAATATTACATATGAACATGTCTTGTCACTGAAGTATTGTCATGTTTTGTATTACATATGAACATGTCACTGAAGTATTGTCATGTTTTGTATTCCATATGAACATGTCAATGAAGTATAGTCATGTTTATTATTACATATGAACATGCCACTGTAGTTTTGTCCTGTTTAGTATCACATATGAACGTGCACGCTCAGAATGTGTTACCAAGGAAGCGCTTGGTAATGCAATAATTCAAGACCTCGTGTTTTCGCCATTCGCATGTAGCTTTGGGTTTTCCCCTTCCCCGACGGTGACCTTACCTGTTGTTATTAAAACCTATAGAACAGTTTCCCAGGTGTTTCAGTTGGAACTTTGCATCCAGTGTCATGGTTGTAGAGGAGTTGTGGTTTGTTTCTAGGGCATGGGGAACTATGATGGACTCCTATTGTCGTGCTTTGAACTTTTTGGCGGGGGTCAAGTGAAAACGGGGGTCGGGTCGTTGGAATAGAATAGCATTACTTTACTGTTGATTGCTGGGATAACTTGTATAGACTAGCATTAACTTCAGGACTTGACTTTACTGTTGATTGCTGGGATAACTTGTATAGACTAGCATTAACTTCAGGACTTGACTTTACTGTTGATTGCTGGGATACATTTTTAGTGAGTTCTCTTTGATGGATGCAAATATATCCACTATCTAGGATAAGACTAATGGTAACTATATTTATAACCGTATTTATTAATCATGTTTCTTTAATGCTGTCTACTTTTTGTTTAATTTTATTTCTTATTTCATTCTTCTCTTGTCAATTTCTAATGTTTTCTAAATGGTGTTTTTACTGTGGGGAAAAATAGACATAAAGAAAATTTTTTCCCTTGAGATATTTACAGGGATGTTTACATAAGTTCTGTTATTATGTTTTGAAAAGATTAGGTCTGTTGACTTTATTCTGAGAAGTTATGACTGAGAAACTTGTTAAATCAACACACTGGTTGGTTGAATAGTTGTCTTAAGGATTTAAATAACACATCAAGAATGGACCATCGCTGAAAGGGAAGAATTATAACTGCAATCAGCATAAATGAAAGTGCCATTTGTTGCCCAGTGTACACTTCCTTGTCCAGGACCAAAGTCCATTACATAATGACAGCAGACAATAACTGTCAGGAAAAAATAAAATAAAATGATCGCATCTTGACGCGAATTAAAGTGAGCAGCGCTAACCGAAGACATTCTTTTTTTAAACTAACCAAATATTTCTTTTTTTCGTCTCTCTCCCTCCCCCCCCCCTCTCTCTCTCTCGATGTTTAAGGTTGAATATGTTTTGTGTGTATTAGAGTAACACTCACATGCCCATACTTAAACCCAGGCCCACCGACAGAAATTTCGAACCCCTGGGCAGGGCTGTCACGCCCCCCCTCCCGTGCTGATAATGATATTTTCAAAAGTTGATGGACCAGCTCAGTCCGAGCCCCTAAAACTCGCCGGGCCCCTGGGCATTTGCCGCAACCCGGCCCCCCTTTCGGCGGCACTGCTTAAACCATGTGCGGGTCAAAGGTCAGTAAATTCACTGCAGAGTGACGGTGTTGGCAGTTAAAGACTTTCTGATGTTGGTTATACTTAGGTTTTTCAGACTTTCTTTTATCGCTCTTATTAAACTGTAGCTACCGATGTGTTACACCGTTTCATTGTTGATGGTTTCCAGACAAGCATAGTATCTTGAGTAGCTCATATGGCCTGACATACTCGTGTACATACCCTGGTCAGCGAGTAGTTCATCTGCCCTAACATACTCGTGTCCTTACCCTGTTAGTCTGTATTAGCCTCAAGGCAGTTTGCCCGTCTACACCATACCTCACCTTTAACCCTTTCTTATTACCCTGGATTCAGACTCCCTCCCTCACAGACTTAAATGAAACCTGATCTTATATAAAGTGGGAAGTGAAGTTCCTACAACCGAACCCATTATTTCCTGGGTTGTTTGGAGTGTAAAGAATTAACATCATGGTTTAGAAAGTGCTTCTCTTCCCCCCCCCCCCCCCATTGGTTCATCACAAGCATCTAATTCTCAAATGAAAGACTCGTAACTTGGACAGATAGACAAGACCGCCAGCTTGTGTAGTAAGTCTACATATGTCTGGTGGTAAACGGTCCAATATCTGGCCTGGATAAACCGGTGAGTACTAAACTAGCTCACGTATTCACCTTCATCACAGCGATATCCACTGGCCACTCGTGGTTTGTTGTAAGAGGTCAGTGACCACTATGAGCAGCGCACCTTACTTACTGACTGCTAGTCTTAAAGTGAATTAAATACGAAGTCTTGTTTTTACATTATTGACGGCCTTTTTTTTTAATGACATTTTATACAATGCTTATAATTTTCGCTCATAGTTCATCTGTCTCTCTGTGCCATGTTTGTTTGTGTAAGAAATATTTCGTTATTTTATTTATTCATTTATTTTCGCTGACTGGTTCATTCTTATCAGTAGGGAGCGACCGATATGCCTTTTTACCGATAGTCCGATACCGATATTTTCCCCCTGCATTTTTACCGATACCGATATTTTCTTTTTAATCAACAATAATGCCAAACACGTGTTTTTCTCGTGCTGTATGACGCAAGGAGGTTGAGTACATGGAGATGGCGTCTGTTATCAGATGGTACTTAGCGGCTGAATCCAGTGGGCGCAGCCTATCGCCGCCATGTTCGACTCAAAACATTCCACCAGCTTTCATTATGATACCAGTTTTCTCATTCTAGAAACGACTCCAATGAGCTTTGTATTTTGTCATCACTTTTTTTCTTAAGTCTGCTAAGGCCCTAGTTAATTTCTAGTGGACTAGTTATTCTAATGTGTCAATTACAAAGCGCTGTAGTCTATGTAAAGCTACAACAATCGGCCGATCCGATATTAACCGATAGTGCCAATATCGGTCCGATACCGATACCGATCCGATTATCGATCGCTCCCTACTTAGCAGCACAAAGTTACACAGACTAACATTCAGCAGTTGACCTGAACAGAAATTGACTTGATGGTAAAATATGAAGTGTAGAAAACAGGGACAAACAAAACGGTCAAATGACTGTCTACTTGGCTGCAAGTTTTTTTTTTTTAAATGATGACTCTCTCTTCCCCCCCCCCCCCAACTACACCACACCTCTTCTTTCCCAACATCCCAGACAGCCTGTAGCTACAATTTGATTTTTTTTTTAATTTAATCTCATAGATTGTAGATCTCATCTTAATTTGATCTTTTTTTTTTCTTCAATATGTAAAACAAATTTGTTTCAATAGAAAACTATTCAAGAACTGCTCAGACCTACTGATGCATCTGTTGTGTACAGGAACTACTTTCAGACATATAGATGCATCTGTTGTGTACATGAACTACTTTCAGACATATAGATGCATCTGTTGTGTACATGAACTACTTTCAGACATATAGATGCATCTGTTGTGTACAGGAACTACTTTCAGACATAAAGATGCATCTGTTGTGTACAGGAACTACTTTCAGACATAAAGATGCATCTGTTGTGTACAGGAACTACTTTCAGACATATAGATGCATCTGTTGTGTACAGGAACTACTTTCAGACATATAGATGCATCGGTTGCTTGTGTTGTGTATACGATGGATGAAGTTTACACGTGATATTTTAGAGTGTCTACGGTAATTGGGCTTACCTGGAGTTAGTTTGAAGTTACCTGATTTACCTGTGGGCGTAGACTAAAAATCAAACTTCTGGAGAATAGCTTTATCGTGTACATGCTTCTTACTTCCTCTTAGAAATCTGGAATCATAAACATATGTATAGTTATGTTTATATATATATATATATAGAAAGAGAGAGAGAGATAGATAGATAGATAGATAGATAGATAGATAGATAGATAGATAGATAGATAGATAGATAGATAGATAGAAATAGATATAGGTATATAGGTAGATTAATTGATTGATTGATTGAATAGATGATAGATAGATCGATCGATCTTCATCGTTTTATAACGTTATTTTATTTTCTCTCGACTCTCGTCATATGACATCATCAGTTGCACGGTACTCAAAGCTCTGTATATTGCAAGACAAGGGAGACACTATGATACCCGTATCTGCTTCTTCCTCATAGCTCCACGGAATACCAGTTTCTTCATTTTGGAAAGGTTGGATATAAATAATTGGAGGTGGGCTGCAGTGAAGTCACAAGAATAACGACACAGCGTGTGTGTGTCACCCCACTGCCCTTGTTTTGTACAAAGAAAACTTGTAAAATTTTTATTCATTACAAAAAAATACCAACCCGCTAAGTTGGCGACTGTTATGCTAATTATAACTGTTTCATATGGCCCGAGTTCCTATCACCAGGCGCGTGGAATATTATTTCCTGCTTGCTTTAAAAACGGTAACATTTTATATTTATCTGTATTGTGGCATCAGGACGTGATTGTCTTGTATAGGTTATCTTTGTGAACTTGTGTACTCTTGACGGTAGTGTTCTTTGAAACATGGTAAGTCTCACTTTACCCTCGACAGAATGTAAATTCAACACGTTTTACCTCAATAACAGCTGATTAGTCAAAATAAAAAAAAAAAATCTGTGTATTTCTAAATCATGCTGGTTGTGTCTCACTTGGGGATGTGTTGTTGTTGTGTACAACTGTCAGTGGTTGTTGTGTCTGTGTTGGGAAATGTGATGAGGTGTACTTTCATTCATTAGAAGCAAGTATCATACCAGTAGACATTCTTGTGGTCTGTGCCCGATCTTCCTGTCACCACAGCCCGGGCGTGTTTACACAACAGTTGAAATTAACACCAAAGTTTAACACGTGTCATTAAATTAAAAAAAAATGTTAGGAATCGTCGATATATTTAGGTTCTTCCCGACATATTTTCACTTGACTGGCTCGTGACTAAACCGAAAGTTAATGATACGATATTATTTTAGTGGATTGACGATTTCTGCCCTTTGACCTTCATGAAATTAAACATTTGTAATGTCGGTGTGCTTAAAAAACAGAGTAGTAGAAATGAAAATGTGGCCGAACCCATCTGATGTCTTCAATACATCGTAGTAGGTGTGAAAACAGTTCTCAAAAATCTTATCGGCTTACAAACAAATATTTGTTGCTTGCCGTCAATGTAACTTGAGATGTATGTGTTCCTGTCGCTCTACCTGTTGACCGACCAGCTGAGGGAGGGATATGAATAATACACTTCGGGGGATCTCTCTGTCTGTTTATTTTATTCTGTGTGTAGTCTCAGCAACACGGCCTGTTTGTATGTACGTGTTCCGTATCTAATGGTGTGTCTGCATTTATTGGCTGGAACATTAGGAAATCAAGATCTGATGATTTTGACTTGATCAGTTCAAGTGGGTTTTAGATGACAGAATGCTAGGTCAACTTTCAATACGGATATCTGTCTCTTCGTACGTAAACAAAATCAGCTGTGTGGCGACAATACAAGACGAAGTAGCGTATCTTAGTTCACATTACAAGCAAACCTTAAAAAAAAAACTGACTTGGTGAAACATGATTATGTCATCGAACGTGATTGTTATGTCATCAAACATGATTATGTCATCAAACATGATTATGTCATCAAACATGACTATGTCATCGAACATGATTGTTATGTTATCGGACATGTTTATGTCATCGAACAATTCGTCTGGCTAGTGTGAACGTTCACCAACGATTGGGCCTTGTTATCGAGCAGATTGTTCTCATATCTGAAGACTAAGGCCTGTGTGGAGACAGTTGTGAAACAGCTGGTCCAGGAGTGAGTGCTGCTGTGTCTTTGCTTGGCTGTTCACGGGGGGCAATACATCGACATCAGAGTTTTCAAAGAGGCAGGTGTGTGTGTGTGTGCCAGCAACTACACACAGCGGAACAGCGGAATAAATCCTCTTAGGATCCACACCCACCCCCCCATCTCCCCACCAGGTGATACAACTGAAATAACCAGACTTTCCTTCCAGAGAAACCCTTGTTGCTATATGTCTAATAGTGGAGGGAACTGGAGATTTGGGGGGGGCGGCACATCGAACCATCTCACCACCCCCGCTCTTCTATTCCGTCTTTTTTACTTCTTTTCTTCTTTTCTAACTCCCCCTGCCTCCAGTTCTTCTCTGTCTGTTCTACTGTACTAGAGAACGTGTGAAAGTGGAGCCAAAAAAAAAAAAGTACCAGCGTGTGTGTCGTATCCTCCCCCTCCCTCCCCCACACCAGCCATCAATGTGAGTACACACTCTGACAATTGGCAGAGAACTCTCCCTTGTAGGAAGAACTTGACTATTGGACTAGACCCAAAAAAAAATAATAATAATCATATAAAAACGGCTTATTGTGGATTACCTATGTAACATAAAATAAATGTAACTATATATAGTCGGAGTGTATGTGTTATATTCATCCAGTGTGTTGTGGTTTGTAGACCTTATAACATCATGCACGACTCATTCTGAAGACATCTTTTAATAGGTAGGTACATCATCCAACTTTAAAAGTTGAAGAAATATTAAATTATGCCTCGTTTTATTTCAACTGTTTGTCTATTTGACAACACCCCCCCCCGGACCACGGTGATGCAGTGCAGTGGTTTACTTCATTTGACAACACCCCCCCCCCCCCGATCACGGTGATGCAGTGCAGTGGTTTACTTTTTAGCACACTAGCAGGAGTGTACCACTTTTTACCACACTAGCTAGAGTGTACCACTTTTTACCACACTAGCTGGAGTGTATCACTTTTTACCACACTAGCTGGAGTGTACCACTTTTTACCACACTAGCAGGAGTGTACCACTTTTTACCACACTAGCAGGAGTGTACCACTTTTTACCACACTAGCAGGAGTGTACCACTTTTTACCACACTAGCAGGAGTGTAAAACTTTTTACCACACTAGCAGGAGTGTACCACTTTTTACCACACTAGCAGGAGTGTACCACTTTTTACCACACTAGCTAGAGTGTACCACTTTTTACCACACTAGCTGGAGTGTACCACTTTTTACCACACTAGCTGGAGTGTACCACATTTCTATTGCGGCCTACTGTGGGGAAGTATTGTATATTTCTAGTACCGTATAATAATTTGATTGTTTAACATAGCGACAAATGACTTTCTTACTAGAAGCAGACAACCAGGTGTCGGTGTCGGACTAGAATTCTACCGACACCCCAGCCCTGCAGACAACCATCCCATCCCACTATTTATGCTTATTGTTCACTGGTTCCAACGAAGCTTACGCTATTGTTATAATTAGGGTTCGAAAACTACGCGTAAGATTGGCGCGCGTAATTTACGCGTAAATTACGCGTAATTTACGCGTAAGTTACGCCTAAATTACGCGTACCATTGATTCCCAATTACTTGAAAATTTATATTCCTCTTTGTTGCTCACGCTCACTGATTGCTAGTAGGTGTATTTTTAATAATGTTTTCAAAGGTTTTAACTTGTAATTAACCGGTCATACTAATTTGCCCGTCGTCCGCATCGGCCACGTATTTCGTCGTGTACTGACTGCATCAGCGGCCATCTTTGGCTGGGTAATACCGTCTCATAGGTCAACGCGGGGCGGGTGCAATGCGCCTCGAAATACGGCCGCCGCGGGTGCCGAACTCAGCAAAAGGCGGCACACGCGATTGACGCTGGTTGGCGTTCGAAAATTACGCGTAAGATTGGCGCGCGTAAATTACGCCAAAATTACGCGTGTCATTAATGCCCAATTACTTGAAAATGTATGTTCCTTTTGTTGCTCACGCTCACTGATTGCTAGCAGGTGTATTTTTAATAATGTTTTCAAATGTTTTTACTTGTAAATTACCGGTCATACTAATTTGCCCCGTCGTCCAAGTATTTCGTCGTGTACTGACTGCATCAGCGGCGGCCATCTTTGGCTGAGTAATACCGTCTAATACGGTCGACGCGGGACGGGTGCAATTCGGCGCGAAATACGGCCGCCACGCAGCCCCGTAGCCAAGGGGGGGCACTGTGGGGCCATGCCCCCCGCTTGGTGTGGAGTGCCCCCGCCTGCTTAAAAAAGAAAAAGAGGAAAAAATAAAGAAACAGTAACTGAAATGAGAAAAAACGGACCCCGTGCTTGGTATTGGTGCCCCCCCCTGCTTACTTTGACCTGACTACGGGCCTGCCGCCGCGGTTGCCGAACTCAGCAAAAGACGGCACACGCGATCGACGCTAGTGCAATTCGCAGCGAAATACGGACGACGTGGGTGCAATCCGCAGCGAAATACGGACGACGTGGGTGCAATCCGCAGTGAAATTCGGACGACGTGGGTGCAATACGCGGCGTAATACGGCCGACGCGATCGACGGAAGCACTATACACAGTAAAATGTTTTCTATACGTTTCATGACATTTGGAACATATATAGATAATGTTTGAGAATTATTATTATTATTTTTGGATTTTTGGGTTTTATAACCTCCGCGTTTGGCCGGCCGCTTGCCATAAAGCTCATGGCGGCATTGTGTAGAACGTTTTTATGATTTTGTCTTATTTTTAACCAGACTTTGGCTTCCTTATTGAAAATATTTATTGTATTATGTTTGCTGAAACGATTAAAACAAACAATATACTGTGCGGTTTACGCTGATTTACCAAACGAATACTTCCGGTTTAGGCTTGTTGCCGGATGTAGATGGTACTCCTAATCACTGAAATTAATTAATCGCCACTGTTAACACAACAAATTGCGACAGAAACAATTAAAAATGGCCGTCAAATATCCATTTTTTAAATTACCGTAATTTACGCGTAATTTTCCAAAATTACGTTACCGTAAATTACGCGTAATTTACGGTAACTTACGCGTAACGTTACGCGACTTCGAACCCTAGTTATAATAGCTATGGTATCTGTTCCTTAAAATACAGGTAAATAGAGAATATGTTGAACTTTTCGATAAAGTAGGCTGTGTATTTTCTGTGTGTAAAATGTTTGATAGCATGCATGTTCACAGTTTAGCCCTGAAACGCATATCATGCCCCCCCCCCCCCACGACTTGCCCGACCCAACCTGTGATCAACGCCCACGGTGTGTGGACAGAAATAGTTGAAAGAAGAGTACAGCCCGTCAACAGTTGAGAGTTTAAACGTTCGTTCTTAAATTTTTTTTTTTTACTGAGTATTTCATCATGCTGGAAACAAATCTCAGTTTTCATTTCAACACTCACATATTGTTGGTTATATAAGATGATCGGGTTTCATTCTCTAATTAGAAAAGGTTGAGCCTTTGAGTCTCTCTACGTGTGCTTGGGTGTGTGAGAGAGAGGGAGTGTATATATTTATATATATATATGTGTGTGTGTGTGTGTGTGTGTGTGTGTTTGAGTATGTATTGGAATTGACCTTGGATCGAGTTTCGAAAGAAAACATAAAAATGTATTTTGTTTAGTCTCTGGACGTCCGCCCCCGCCCTGATTCATCACACTTTGGCCAGACTCAACTGGAACACATGTGTATGATAGATGTTTGATAGCACATGTGTATGATAGATGTTTGATAGCACATGTGTATGATAGATGTTTGATAGCACATGTGTATGATGGATGTTTGATAGCACATGTGTATGATAGATGTTTGATAGCACATGTGTATGATGGATGTTTGATAGCACATGTGTATGATAGATGTTTGATAGCACATGTGTATGATGGATGTTTGATAGCACATGTGTATGATAGATGTTTGATAGCACATGTGTATGATGGATGTTTGATAGCACATGTGTATGATAGATGTTTGATAGCACATGTATATGATGGATGTTTGATAGCACATGTGTATGATAGATGTTTGATAGCACATGTGTATGATGGATGTTTGATAGCACATGTGTATGATAGATGTTTGATGACACATTTGTATGGTATATGTTTAATAGCACATGTTTATGATAAATGTTTGATAACACATTTGTATGATATATGTGTGATAAAACATGTGTATGATAGATGTTTGATGACACATGTGTATGATAGATGTTTGATAGCACATGTGCATGATAGATGTTTGATAACACATGTGTATGATAGATGTTTGATAACACATTTGTGTGGTATATGTTTGATAACACATGTGTATGATAGATGTTTGATAACACATGTGTAGAGACTAGAATATTTTAGTTATTTAATGTGGTGAGGTTAACACATTTATAGAGACTAGAATATTTTAGTTATTTAATGTGGTGAGGTTAACACATTTGTAGAGACTAGAATAAACTGTATTTTAGTGGGTTTTTTTGTAATATAGTTAGGCCTACACGCCACCCAGTCACACATATGGGGAAAAAAAAAAGAAATCCCATTGGTTCCCTTCGGAGATCGAACCCTCATGCAGAGCGATTTACCGCACGAACATCCGTCCCCCCCCCTCAATGTATATGTTAGCCCAGTCCGCCCCCAACACCAGGTTACGTTTTCAACACATTACGGTGTATTGAAATGGAATGGCTGTGTTATGTACAATATATATCATGAGTGTATCCGCGGCCTATCAAGGCCTCGTTTGTACATTGCAATTGACAGGTTATAGAAACTTTGTGTGTTATACAAGGCAATTGACAGGTTATAGAAACTTTGTGTATTATACAAGGCAATTGACAGGTTATAGAAACTTTGTGTATTATACAAGGCAATTGACAGGTTATAGAAACTTTGTGTATTATACAAGGCAATTGACAGGTTATAGAAACTTTGTGTATTATACAAGGCAATTGACAGGTTATAGAAACTTTGTGTATTATACAAGGCAATTGACAGGTTATAGAAACTTTGTGTATTATACAAGGCAATGGACAGGTTATAGAAACTTTGTGTATTATACAAGGCAATGGACAGGTTATAGAAACTTTGTGCAACTGTACACAACATGAAAAATTGCAATTCAAGATTTTGTTTGTAGATATTTATAATGAGCACCCCTCCCCCCCCCCCAAACGTAAAATAATGTTTTCATTGGGTTATGTAATAGTGTAAGAATGAAAGCGATATGAATATATATATATATATATATATATATATATATATATATATATATATATATATATATATATATATATATACCGTATAACTTCTCTTTTGTTCGGTGTTTTCAAAGTTGTGCAACATTCCGTTCCAAAAAAAAAAAATGTGTCTATTACTAAGTACCTTAAAAGTTCTTATGGATCATCAAACCAGCTGACCGCCTAGTACTTCCCTCCCCCCCCCCCCATTGTACTAACTCCTTTCCAATCTGAAGCCCCCACGAATGCTCCTTTTGTCCAGGGTGATCCAAGAA
>JAGDYQ010000338.1:202906-267158 GCA_021962125.1 Bulinus truncatus
GTCTGCTTCAATATCTCAACCCTTTTACCCCCCCCCCCCATTTCGAATCAAACTAAATAAAATTTAAAAAACCAGGAGACCCTGAAAGGTTCGGTGCACCTGATAAGTATTCGAATCTCCCCCCCCCCTACGGTTGCCCTGCAAGCCAAACACCCACGCTTACATTATTCGGGGGACACGTTCATATATTCAAAACTTTATCCGAATTTCGAAAATATCTATTTACTTTCATTAGCAGCTTCGTAGACTCGGTATCGTTACTATATATATTTAGCTCTTAAACTGCATTCTGTACGGACAGTAAGTATTCTTATCACGTTAGGTCATAAGATACAAATTTTGTAACACATAAATGGGAAAGAACTTGCGGCCCGGAGAAAAAAATTATGCCAGTTACGCTACTGCGTTAGCCCTAGGCGCAATACATCGTGTGTCTATAGAGTCCAGTGTCAGTCACAATATTTAAAAAGATTTCTTAAATAATATCTCCTCGGTAGTATAGTGGTAAGTATCCCCGCCTGTCACGCGGGAGACCGGGGTTCGATTCCCCGCCGGGGAGATTTATTTTTTCTAATTATAGAATTTTAAATTTTATTTCTATGTGTATTAAAAAGATTATTATTGTTTTTACAAAACATGAACAATCATTTAAATAAACAATTTTAATTGCAATAAACATAAAATAAAAAATTGCAATATTACTTTTCAAAATTATAATTATTCTGTAAAAGAAGATGTTGAAGCAACTCAACACTCATTTTTTTTTTCTTTTCTTGATAAAAAAAACTTTGCAGTCGATTGAAGTAAGAAAATGTATATAAATAATGTCTGTTTTAAATCCGTCAGTCTATCTGTTGTAGATCGAAAGGATCAAGAATACTAAAACAGTGTTTCCTGTTTTAAATAAATTTTGCATTCGTCTTAATTCGGTTAAATGTTTTTTTTAACAAAAAAAAAAGACACACATTGGAAAGAGTTCATGTGTTTTAAAATTATTTGAAATGTATTCAAGTCTAAATAATTAAAAAGTAATAATAAAATATTATTTTTTCAAATTGTTATTGCCCTTTTTTACAATAGATAGCATTTTAAAATCGTCAAAACGAAAACAATTGAATAGTCTCCATTTTAAAATCGTCAAAACAAATTTAATAGTCTCCATTTTAAAATCGTCAAAACAAATGTAATAGTCTCCATTTTAAAAATAGCCGTGCTCATCGTAACAAATGTCGACATAATTTTGTTAATTAAATTCCATTTCAATGTCGACATAATTTTGTTAATTAAATTCCATTTAAATGTCGATCTAATTAAAAGTTTATTCATTGGTTTACCTTTTTTGTATGACATAATTTATCTATTAGGTTGTTTAAAGGAAACATAATGATAACAAATGAGTTTCTCAATGTAGTCTATAACACAAAATATTCCGAACCATATAATTACATTAACATGTCCATGATAACATCAAAGTTAAACTATGATCTATCTCCATGCAAAGATAAATTTAAGGGTGTTTTATGTTATATACAAAGCACAAAAGAACATAGATTTCTATATTTGTATAAATTATTATACTAACAATATATGCGGTAGACATAAAAATGAAAGTTATATATATTTAAACTTGCAGTCATTTTATTATAAATGATTATGCTAACTATATTCAATCAACACAGTATCATCATATAGCATTTTCTATAAATATGACTATGACCGACAACACTCACGCCTCGTCCCAGGGTAGGTAGGTAGATAGATAATTTAATTTAATCTATATGTTTGTCTGTTATCAGTTAAGACTCACATGTTTTTCTCCGCCTTTCTATGAGAATGATTTTAAATGCATTGTTTAGTAATCGATATATTCCCATGCTCTCTTGGAAGTTCGCGCGAGTGATCAATCAAGATTGTACAAGGCGTTTGCTTGCGAGGATGATTCTAGCGACAACTCCTCGTCCAGTCAACCTCAAATCACCATCGAGAAACAAGCCAAGAGATGTCTTCTGAGTCGGAAACAACCCAAGCCGCCGAGTCTCAGTGCTTGAAGGCCGTAACCCACCTAGACCAGGTCATCAACGCCATCAAGGCCCTGCGCAGTCCGAACGGCTCCACCAGAGACGAAATCTGCGACTACCTCGTCGCGCGCGACCTGATGAACGAAAAGATCGCCAAAGCCCTGGTGTCCAAGGCCCTGTACAAGGGTATGGACGAAGGCCTGGTGAAGAGGCCGAAGGGGACCAACAAGTTCATCGTGCTGGAAAAGAAGCACACCAGGCGGCACCGGCACTCCACGCGCAGGTCAGCGGCGGCGGCGGGAGGCTCGAACGATTACCACGACCAGGAGCGGCGACACGAGGGCCGAAGGAAACACCGGCACCACCACAAGGGTCATAGGAGCCACCGGAGCCACAAGAGCCACAACAAGTGACAGCGCACGTGTGTCAAGTGTGACTGCATAGTCCAGAGTTGACTCCGACACCTCTGCTACGAGACACTTTTATTTTATTCAAATATTTTTTTCTCAACGGTCCTTTTCAGGGCCAAATTTTTTTGTATCGGATTTTGAAAGGTTGATTTGTATTTTGATTTTTTGTTTATTTAATACGATATTTAAAAAATATGAAGCTTTAAAATTTTTCATAATAAAAAATAGTTTGATTAAGAGCTGTAAACAAAATTTCAAAATTCAAAGTTAAAAAACATATTTAAACAAAAAAAAATAATTCAAAAATTCTTTTTATCAGTTGACGGGGTCGAATAGTCCGGGGTCGAAGTGTCGTGGGGTCGAACTGTCTGGGGTCGAAAAGTCCGGCCACCGGAATTGAGACCCACTTTGGAAGGGTTAAGTTGTCATTAAACAAACAACATTAAAAGACATTTAATGTTGAACTTTTTCAATTGGTTTAATTTTTGTTCAACGACTAATTAGGATTTTAACACACAAATAAAATTACATATACAATAACTTTCAAAATATTTACGAGAAAAAATTAAGTTAATGCACTAATGGGATTTAATGTAGTGCCACTAGTACTGCCAGCTGGGGTCAATTATAAACAAACTAAGCTCATGTTTTCAAGGAAGGTGGGAGCAGTAGCCCCGGGCGTGTAAAGAGGTGGGTTGGAGAAGGGTGGGGGGAGTTTTATAATTATACAATCAGTGCACACAACATGACACACCTTTTTTTTTTAAATCCGAATAAATTACAAGTCGAACTACTTAGAAACTGAACTAATTATATTAAAATAACTTAGAATACGAAAATACTTTAAAGCTCGAACATCCTGCGTATTATATCTGTGTTCCTGTTTTTGTTGTTTATAGCCATGTCTTTCTGGGATCATGCCAGTTTTATGTCATTCTTAACATTTCACTGAGAAGTAAAGGTAAGTAGCTTTGTCATTGGTAACATTTCATTGAGAAGTGAAGGTAACTTTGTCATTGGTAACATTTCACTGTTGAGTGAAGGTAACTAACTGTATGTCATTCATACTGTGAAGTGAAGGTAACTATATGTCATTCATAATATTTCACTGTGAAGTGAAGGTAACGTTCAAAGGATCAATCGCAGTAGTAACCACGGCAGATGCCCCTGGATTTTTATATAGATAATGCTAGCGGCAGAAAAAAATTCAGATTTTTTTCATTTGTGGAAATTGATTTAATTTATATTGTAACGAAAAAAAAAGTGTAAACTGAACATTCTTAATTCGAACACACTAATGCGGATTAAGTTCGTGTTCTGAGGTTTCACGACATTTAATATCTACAATACTCCCTCCATTCGGCAGCAGATCAAGTCTTCTCTCATTTACCGCAGGGGCAATAATATACTTTTAAAATTGCGTCAACATTACAATAGAGAATTACATCCCTTAACAGTGAATATATAATCACAGAACACATTACATTCTGTGGTCGGAATACACGTTTTTTTAAAGAAATAATGCCAGTGACTGAGTAAATAATCTTCAGATGTATAACTATATATTTAGTTCAATAAAAGTTGTCATGGCATACTGTTAACCATTTAAGTGTGCATAAATGTAAAAACTTGACTTGCTTAAAGCATTTCGTTTTTTTAAGTTAGTGAACACTTCTTGAGAAGAAATGTTAACATTTGTGTGAGAGGCTGGTATTTTTACCACACAATTCAAAAATACAAATGATGAGAACCGTCTAAACTAAGCCAAATATTGAAACATTGTTGTGGGCTGTGTCTAACATTTCATTATACCATCTTGGGAGACAGATGAGGAAGATATTGAAAAAACTGTGGTGAGTTGTGTCTAAAATTTCATTAAATTATCTTGTCTTTAAGTTTCATCACAATTTGATTTACACATTTTGATCAATCAAATCTTAAAAAAAAAAAAAATGGCCGCTGGGCATTATTGCTGCTGACCATTTAAATCTTAGGACTATCAGTTATGGGCCCTGGAAACTTAAAGGGGACACAAACCCATTAAAATTACCGAAACAAATCAGGTATTAATTAAAAGAATGAACCCAACTAATATAAATGTGTTTGACTTTTTTTTCTGTCAGCCACATTTTAATTTAAAATCGGAGATAAAAAAAAAAAATAATAAGCGATGTGTAATTATTTTATTCAGCAAAGAAAGAAATACAAGTTATAAGTTGATGTAATCCAAAAGACTATTATAATGCCGGTTTAACAGACCGCCTACTTTTCAATAAAAAGCACAAGTCTACCTGGTACAAATCACAAAAAATCAAAGTTGACATCAGTATTACAAATAATTCAAGATCAAAACTTAAGAAATCAGACAAAAACAAGAGCAGTCTTTTTTATGGATTTTAAAAAAATTTCCATTTTTAGGTTTAGCTGGAATTAAACTGGAATATGAGCACTGTTCATTGAACAAACGTATGACTGCACATATAATGTGACTTAAATAGAAAAAAACAGAAAATTATACTCATGATAAACTATAGTGGAATGTCAGTGACTAATGGCATACAACATTTTATTGTTTTGTTTGGTCCCAAAATTTGTAAAAAAAACTTAATCAGTAGGAATAAAACAAAACACATGTAGAAATATAAATATAAAAAAAAACAAAAAATTGATCAATAGGATACAAGGGGGATGGAAAAAAATATAACAATTTATAAGCATAAACTTACATTTGATAAGTTATTTCTAGCATAGTTGAAAACGTATGAAGATACAATGTAAAGCTCAAAAAAAAAAAACCATCTCATGCTGAAATTCAATCTGAACTACCACAAAAGTGCCTGACAAGCCAACTGCAATATATTATGAAAAACCCATCAAGCAATTAAAAAAACAACAATTTCAACGCATTATAGAAAGAGGATGATACTAACGGATACAATAAAGAACATTATTCTACAGACATGGCGCCGAGACATCATAAACACAAATTAAAAAGGTTGGATATTTTTTTTACATTATGTTCTGTACATTCAGAGATGTATTCTTAAGCGTAAAAAAAAATTTTGAACACAAAAAAAAAAAAAAGGTTTTCGTTCAACAATGAGCATTGAAAAGTGCTTTATTAAAAATTGATGAATCATTTACTTTTTTTATATTTGGTTCTTTGTAATCAACTAAAAAATTAGTCAAGCTATTAGCAGAGAGAGATTCTAAAAGACAGTGTTGCCAGATTGGCTGTTTGTGGCAGGTTAAACTTTTTATACTACAAAAATAGAAAAAATGACACATAGTGGGAAATTTTTATATTTCTTTTAACTGACAGGTTTTTGGCGGGTTTCTTATTAAGTTTGAGCGGTTTTCATCAAAAACAACTGGCAACACTGCTGATGGGTGATGGTGTTTACTATTTATAAAGTCTTCCTTAAAAACAAATTGTTAAGGACAATGTATTTTTTCAAAATTAAGACAAGATATATATATGAAAATGTCCACCAAATTTATCATGAACATTCAAACACAAAAATAACAAACATGGAAGATAAATTAATGATTTGGCTATATTTACAAACACATGGAAGTATGTATATAATTGATAGATCTTGGTAACAGAAAACATCTGAAATAGTAAAATATAAATATAAAAAAATATCTCTTTTATTTTATACTTCATAAATATTTACTTAAACAATTATAAATGATTTTCAATTATTTTTTTTCCAATATACAGGGAGACAATAATACATTGTACTTACAAATGCATTGAGAAATAGCCACACAAAAAAATTGTCATACAAAGAGGAAAAAAAATAAAGCAGATTAAAAAAGAAAAGCTAGATATAAAATAAATGGAACAATAAAATCAAATGCCTTTAATTGTATCAAATGATTTATTTCCTACAATATTAAAAAAATGATTTGCTTAATTGTGAGCCTCTGAACGCTTCCACATGGTGAAGTAGCCAAGGTCTTCATCTTGTATGTTACTGATGATGCGCTTAGGGTTTTTGGTGCGAGTGATGAGAAGTGCCAGGCTGCCTATTGTTCCACCTATTTTAGAGAGCTCTGAGAACTGAACATGGTGTCTGGGCCACAGAATTTTTTCATCTAATGCCTGTAATGATCAAAAAAATTTTATTGAGTTACTTCCTTAACATACAATCGGTTGTTTTTTGTTTTTTTTTTATGTGGAAGTTACTGCTAACCTTAATACTGGAAATATAAAGTCTGTCACTAAGTAAATTGAAGCATAAAATTTTGAGTGTGTTAGTGTTAATAATGTAACATTCATTCACATACACCATCAATGGGCAAACTAACTGCCCTCCTGCTAAATCCGGCCTGCTTAATCCAGCCACACATTTCAGAGTTAAGCACAGCACTAGCCTTTTATGTTATGAACCCCATTCGGCCTGCAGCGTTAAAAATTTGCCCTCACCTGACATAGACTCTTGGGTTCTCAATTCAAATCTTAAAGGCTATTCAAGAAGTGAGCAATTATTTAATGACATTTTATCTCTTCACCCAAAACATTTAATCCAAAGCAGCAAACACCATCAGACTTAATTACTATTATTTTTATTATCACAGAGGAGCAAAGTTGTGCCGATAAATGACACATTTTTTGTTTAAAATAAGAAATACATAAAAAAAGATTGCTTTGTTTCTACTTTATAAAGTGCAATCTAAGACAATTATTAAAATGATTACATTTGAGCCCCAGCATCATATGATTCGGAAGTACAAATTAAGGTTTCTTCAATTTACAAATGAGATCTACAGTTAATGAAACAATCTGTGTGATGATTTTTCTAATTTCTAAGAAAGAAGAAAAAATAAAGTAAAGAAACAATAAACATCTGGTGGAACTTTTTAAGAGTCAGCAATAAAAATGTACTTTAAAAAAAAAACATTCAAACATTTAAAAAAATTAGTGAAGCAAATTAAAAAGCTAAGTTAGAAAGCCACTCATACGAAAGCTTTTGAACAATTTTCAAAAGTAAAGAACTGGCACTTATAAAAAGGTTTTTCTTTAAAAAAAACAAAAAACATTAGCTAATTGAGGAAGAATAAAAAATGAATACCATTTATTTACTTATAAACACCTTAATGGCAAAAAAAAAAAAAAAAAGAGAGAGAACAAAAACACTGTATTCAATATTGAGCATGCCTGAATTGTAGACTTACACATCATTTTGTTAACCATAGATCAGGCTGGTCTGATTACTCAGTTTTAAAACCAACAAAGCCAGGCTGTTGATGCCACGCCCTTCAAATGTCAACTGATTCATATTGACCTCCACACGCTGAACTTCTGGGTCAATATTCAAATCCAGTATCTACAAAGCCCAAATTTTATTAGTACAGCTGTGGTGAAAATATTCTCAATTAATGGTGGATGAAGTTTCATATGCATGGCATCATGCTTCCTCAGAGTGCCTTCTAACAGGTGCTTGAAATCCAGTGCAAGCGTATTAAAGAAAACATTTTATGGCATGCGAGAGTTTTGCCAAACATATGTCCACTGGTTGAGGAGTGCTTTCTAATATATGCAAGTGCAGTTTAGAAATGGCACTATACATTCCATAACAAAGAGGGAAAAAAAAAAATGATCGCATCAGCTATATTAAATACCAAAAGCAAATGTTTGTAAACAAAACTAATTGAAACTGCCAAAACAATTGAAAAAAAAAAAGTATTCAATTTTGAATGATAATTATGATTGTTGAGAAATTAGGTTCAAAGGCATAAAAGTAAAATGCATAAATAGAAGAAATAAGAGCATTCCATCTACTCCACATATCTAATGGGTATCAATACATACTATAATTATCTTGCATATGACAAGGGGGGACTAGTTATGACCATGTCAAGTCGGAAGAAAGATGAAGACAAATGGGACTTCTGTGGTGCCATACATAGGGATGTAGTGGGGTCATGTAAGTGTCTCATGAGTTAATGGGGTAAGTGACAGACGCTAACAGCTACATAGTTTGAAGCCCCACCCCTCCCCACCCCGCCAGATAGCTTTCTCCAGAGAAGTGTGTTTTTTCTGTTTCTGAAAATCTGGCATTATGATATGCTGATTCCACTAACTAGGATGTTATCCTCACTCCTGACACATGGGATTAAAACATAAGGTGTACTAAGTCTTACCTAACATACAAATAAATATACTAAGCAACCATTAGCTGTAACACACAATTCCAAGCTTATTAGAAATAGTTTTATCATTTAAATATGCATCAGTAGTGAAAGTGTTACTATTATTGGTCTCATTTTAGAATACTTATGCAAGAGCATGCTATAAAAAAATTTTCATTTCTTTCTAATCAACTTATGAAATTTAAATGCAGAGAATATATTTATATATTAAAAAGGGTGATCACAAAAAAAAAAAACAATCTTAGCTTTCTACAATGAATCAGGATAATATTATACACATCAATCACTGAAACAACACAGGCATGCTAAATAGTTTATAAGGGCAAACTGTTACATTTTCAATCAAAACACTGAAAACACTAAGTTGCTAATTTAAAAAAAAAGAATTATATGACTTAAATGACAACAAGCAAAAGTTGTTTTTTTTTAAATATGGATATATTTGAAATAATTAAATATCTTTTCACTAAATTAGTAGTTCATTATTGAGCTACATTTTGTAACATGTTAGAAAGCTTTTCAAAATGTAGATTAAATATACCAGACCATTGACTAACAAAAAATTTGAATTTGAATTATGAAAAGTTGTTTTTGTTAAGCAGTACTAAGAAAGTTTATTGATCAGAGCTATATTTTATCAGTGGGATAAACTTAATTTTTGTACGAAATTAGTGTCATTTTTTTTCTTTATTGTGAATTATTTTAAAAAATTAAAGAAATGTCATACCCCATAGCTTTTGTCTCCCATTTCTTGACGAACATGGTGAATTAAGTGACCATTCACAAACAGCATGTCTGTGGCCAGACGTGAATCCATTTGCATAACATTGTATGGATAATCGGCAACATCTTGCATTTGCTTAAGATGAGATAAAAACAAAAATATATTCAAATGTCATTAAAAAAATGTTAACGTTTATTTTTATATTGCTCTGAAACATCCTACAAGCATCATATTCGGAAAAATTTACACACACATAAAGCTAATCATAACATACTCTTAGAACATTTTGGACATCTGGACCTGGAGCAACAGCCATGACATTGCGACCTGCCATGTTAAAGACATCCTTCAGGTGCAAAGCTTCACATTTATCAAAATTTACTTTTGAAACTGCATATTCAGGAAATGCTTCAGCAACTGCTTGAGCTCCATACTCATTGGTTCGTTTACCAACACCAACAAAGATTTCTTTCCCTGTTAAAATGTTTCAAAATAATATAAAAGAATTTTTTTTTTCATTTAATGCTTAATTTGAAACAAAATAAATTAAAATAATAAATTTCACCAATTCAGACTATATCTAAACTAAAAATATCAATGTATATATATAAATTATTAAATTTAAGTGACGTGACTTAGTGCATGAAATTCAGTTTTATTTATTCTTGAAATTAGTTTTATTTATTCTATGTATCTAAGCATGCATTTATTTTGCCAGATTTTTAAGAGACATGTATAAATTTATAATGTTAGAAACAATTATGTCTTGGTTTAATCATTTTACCAGTGAAAAGAACATCTCCTCCATCAAGAGTAGCTTTGGCATTCTGTATTTCAACAACATTCATGCGCAAGTCACCCTTCAATACCTTACGAATTTCTCCAACCTACAGAAAATGAAATGAAAAAGGGCTTTGATGGGTAACAATAGAGAATAATACCTTTTGTTTAAGGAACATGAAAAGCACAATCTAAGTTGTGAATTTGTAGAATGTAACTTATTTGTTTTGAAATGTTGCCTTTATAAATGAGAAATGTGTCGAGGGTGGTTTTAGGCAATTGCTCTCATTCATTGTGCTGGTCAATGCAGTAAAGCCAGTAAACTGTTGATGTTAAAAGTATGGACAGCCAGAACAAATGAGTCAAATGTATGGATAATTGAAGACCCAAAAATTAGTACAGACAGACAAGCAACAAGGGGTAAAAAATATTAACTGTCTATACACAATATAGACCATATGACAGACAACCCTTCTTTAAATTCTAATATTTGTTGTTTTTCTTTCCAAGACTTAGATATTGAATGGAAAGGTGTGAATAGTCAAAGTGTGATTACTTATCAATGAAATATTTCTGTCTTAGCCAAACTAAGATAAATGCAAAGATTACTACTACTAGAAAGAATACATTATAAATTTAATTTGTCCTGATTGCAGTAAAAAATTACTTTATTAATTAAATAATGCATTTTATACCTCTCCTTGTCTTGAAGAATGGCCTGGTCGGGCAATTAGTGCAGTATTACCGATGATTACAGCAGTATCATCTACAAAACAACAATCGGGATAGCTTTCGTCTTCAACAAGTTCAATTATATTGATGTCACAGTTTTTAAGAACCTCTCTTACAGTTTCATACTCTTGTCGTGCTTTATCCAAATCTAGTCCACCCTGGTAATTGTCTGATCCTATACTACGATTCTTCAGTGAATTAGGGACGCGACAGATGATGGCAAAATTATAGTGGAACGCCGCCATTTTGATGCTAACTTCCGCATTCGTCTCGTTTTCAAACACCGGTGGACTGGATTATAACTGGTTTCATTGCACATAGAGGCTCACCAACAGGGAGTGACACACACATCCGTTAAAAGTTCAAATATGATTCATACAATCATACATGCTACAGTAAAATAAAACAATAGGACTAAAATTATAAGAATCCGTTGTAAATTATTTATCAAGACAATCTAAATAGTTAAATGAATAAAGTGGTATAAATCCGTTTATGTCGCTCGATACGGACTCGAAAAATTCAAAATACGAACGCCTTAAGTTTCGAACAACTTGGATACCGAACTAAAAAAAATTAAAATGTCCTAGAATACAAACCTACGTTGAAAATCGAACATTTTACAGCTATTTACATACGGCCGCAGTGAAAGTTCTATTTAGTTAGTACGACTTCATCATGCACCCGTGCTATTACCGTTGAGTTTTTAAGAAATCCAATTCTTCTATATGGAGTCCGTCTAGCAGTTATTTGTCTTTCCCGTCTGTATACACCATTGTTCTAAGTCTTCTATCTGGTCGATAACTGACAGCTATTTAATGTTATGGTGTTTCATTGAATTTAAGAAAAAAAAAGTAGTTGTACACAAGTATAACAGATGACGGCAAAACAAATGTATAATTTTGAGTTTTTCGTCAGGGGCCAGAAACGGAGCTATCTATTTTATAAGATTTGTAAAAGGGAAAAAATTGATTCAAAGATTAACCCTTTGAAAATGATTTTGATGTAAATTAAGTCAGTAGTCTTACACATCGTGGCAGACGGGGAATGCTGGGAAATGTACATGTATTTGACAACTGTTGACAAGGTAAGTGTTGAAGTGGGGGGAGGGGGCGTCTAAAAAGAGCTAACATTTGTTGACTAAATTGTTGGAGGAGCCTTAAATGGTTAACAACAGAGGCGATCAGATGCTCACGTAAAATATTTGAAAGGGGGGGGAAGTGGGGGCTCCCAAAACAGTAGGCCTCAGCCCTCCGCACATTTATTGGGGGCACTTGTCTTGGCTAAAAACAAGGTCCATGTAATAATTAAACCAGGTTCTCACAAAGTGTTGGTTGTTGTGACCAACTGGTAGGTCACTTGCTTATGTCATGTTAGTAATTAGTTTTACCTTTTCTTTCTTTACCTGCGCGAGGGGGGGGGGGAAAGCTGTATAAAATAATACTACATTAGAGCTGTGTTTTAGTGGGTCGCAAATGTTACTAAATCATAAGAAATTCCACTTTTTGTGTAAAAAAAAAAAAATAAATGTTTACAAAGATAGTGAACAGTGCCATTAGAACATGAAAATAATAAATCCATTCATTGTAAATGTGTAGACATATTTTTTTCTCCAAAGGGAAGTAATGATGGGTGAGACATTCCTGCAAGCACAATTTGTTTTGAATTAATTATTTTTTTCTTGACATATTTTGACGTCCACAACTCATAGCTGATAAAACTTAAAGCCAACCATTCATTTTTTCAATTCTATATGTTGCAATGCAGTGTTTCATAGGTCAGTTGTGGTTACACCACTCTTGGTGGTTATTAAGGATAGTTGGATTAAATATTTTGCTGAGGTCAAAGCTGTTCCTATGACGTCTAACTAGGTCCCACCATATTGTGTGAAGCACGCAATTAGTGACCTGGGATCTCTGGTTCAACCCACAGGATTTTTCAGGGTCACTAGGTTTGTTTAGTGGGGATGAAAGATATGTATAACAAAAACTGTCCTATTAGCAGTTTAAACTTTCTATGAGATAGTCATCTCATTCTTTCATGGAATTTACAAATAAAAAAAGTAAATTTGTAAAATAATTTTTGTTTCTTTTTTTTTAACTACAGCCTATCCACACATCCGTCTTAAAAACAATCAAGTGTTGCAAGTCGGTCAAACTACTGCTGAATTACTGAGAGTTAATTGTGGCTGGGATCATTTTTTTTCATAAGATGCCATGTGTTAAGTAAAAAAAAATTACATAAAACACGATTATTTTAAAAAAGTACAATTTATTCAAGATTATTTACATTAAAATTTTTCAACTCATGAAAAAAAAAATTAAAAAAGACAATTCTACATTATAATAATTTTTAAAGAGTGAACAACAAAAAATATCATGTGAGCCCTGAACTTCCTTTTGTCAACAGTGATCTCAAGTTAGTTGACTGCTCCAGGTGAACAGGAAGGGTAGAACGTTTATGACCAACTAGTAACAACGTCAAAAAAAAAATATCATTGACAAGAAACAGTTTCAATTTTAAAAGTTTCACATTTAAAAAAAAAATAGTACAGAATTTAATTAAGCTAAATATGGCAATAGATATGAACATTAACAGCTTGAACAAAAAAAATAATTTAATCTAATTTAAATGTCAGTTTGTTTATGAATGAAAAATTATTACAATATGGCCATGAATATAAATGCTCCAAATTGTATTTATTATATTGACATGTTTTTAGATTTACAACAGAATAAAATATACTTAAAAGTTTGTTTTAAATTCTATGAAAGTCATGTAAAAACAAAAGATGCTGACCATATTACTTACTGGACATCAATTGAGTTTTAAAAGCTTCATAGCTTATCGACGGATCGTTTGTGCCAACCGCTACATTCTCATTCGTCTCCGACTTGTTAATTTCAAACTTGACCCATTTATAGCGAGCACACTTCCTAGCTCCTGGACAGGACTGGATCAAGTTCTGAATGACTGGGTGAGAGAGGCCGAAGAATGCCAAAGCTTGACCTTCTGCCAGCACAATGGCTGTGCCTCTAGATATGCACAATTACTTATATTAATGAATTAAAGAAAATACTTAATTTATTAAGAAACATTATAGATTATAATAATAAGAACAATCCAACCAATTTTGTTGACATAAACTTTGTTAATATATCAAAATAAGGTTTTCATGAAAATAAATTGCGCGCAATAAATGAGGTGCACAGCTAATAAGTTATTTGTTTTGATATGATTAAAAAAGTGTCAACAAAGAAAAATATATTAGCACAAGAATGAGCTTTCAAATATTTTTTTTAAAAAGGAATTAATTTAGACTGCTTGTTTGAAAAACCTGAAAAATTTACACATTTTAATTCAGTCAAAATGTAAGGTGATGTTAAAGTAGGTTAAAATGTGTTATTATGGGCAAAATACTTTTTTTTTATTTTACCTCAATTTGTTGACAGCATTTATCAGCTGACTGTGGCAATCCACTGGGTTAATGGATTTGAAAACAATATCAGAACTGTCTTCAGCTGCTATTTCAAACTGAGAAACCAATGCAAAATAGACATGACAAATTAGTCATAAAAATATACAAGTAGAATGTGGTTTACTCCAGTGTAACGAATTAATCAGTAATGCAAATTTTTTTGGTCCCTTTCCCTTCACTTATACAATATCTAATAAAACATCACAGTAACAAATTTCGTACTTTCAGTATCACGAAAAAATAGACTATTCCGCTATTTCTCCCAAGATTTCACCTTTAAAAGATAATGAGGGGGGGAGGTTCATGCTATAAATTATACTACTGGCTAGCTAGAAGTTTGTAGTTAAAAATTAACCAATGAGCATTACTGTTACCAACAAGAGAAAAAAATTCACTTGACTACGCAGAGAAAAAAAGGGAAGAAAAAAAAATTACATTTACTAAGCTGAGCAGTGAAGGGAAGGGTGAGCTTTAAAATTACAGATAGCATCAAGATAACATTACTAACCAAATAATGTGCTGTACAAGAAATTTTTGACAGTAATTACTATTGTTACTTTAGAACTTCAAAAAGCCCTGATGCATGTAGTGCTGTTTGTGGAAGGGACTAGATGGAAAATGTTAAATATATGATGATCTTTGTTTGGGTAAAGGAAACTTCATAAGATGGTAATTTAATATTTAATTAGAAATATTTAAAAAACTGGGATTTAAAATACAAATGAAAATTATTTTTCTAATTTACATATTTATGTATGCATCTAATTAGAAATTTTATGACATATACAATTAGCCTTTTTTCTAAATGTAATTAAAAACACTCTATGCTTTAAATAAATATCTTAATTAATACATTATATGTACAGTATTTAATGTTAAAGTGTATTTTAGATACACATAAACCAATTCTACTGCAGGGGAGAGTGATTCAGTTGTCAAAAAATGCAAAAACTTCAATGGTGTTAACTCCCTTGTTTACTTTCTATTTATCCAAATTGAGTACAATGATTTCGTTAGATACAGTCATGGTACAGTGAAATGTCGCTATAACGAAATTCACGGGGACTCGAAATTAGTTCGTAATACTGAAATGGGGGGGGGGGGGGCCACGACATTTTCTGTTTTTAATACATACCGCCAACGTCATTGAACTAAGGGACATAACTCATTTATTTGTGCAAGTTATTCAACATGACTTACTTCCCTTGATTTATAAGAAACCTGTTCAATGCGCCGATTACGGCTCTATTACTCATAGTCTCATTTATTAAATAATTAAATATTTTTTTAACTGGATTCAATTTTATTATAATAAGAAAATGTCAAATAATACAAACACACAGATGTCACCTGAAAAAGTCTGTAATTTTCTTCTGAACACTCCCAAGCATAAAAGATCATTCTAAATATTCCCCAACAACCAGAATGCAGTCTTCTGTCCATCAAGTCTTTACCCCAAACTATAGGTCGCCATTATTCTAAACAATATTATTAATAGCCATATTCGCAAAATGCGACCCTAAGCATTAATCAAGCCCCTACCCAAAACAATAACATTGCTTTTTACTAAAACTGTCAAGTTACTTTTTAATCATTTTTTCAACTGCAGTCTGGTTGATGTTCGAAAGAACATTGCCTGGCTGGGTAGTTGGGAAATGCTACCCTTAATTACTTGCTTATAACCGCCATACACATCAAATCCATTATGTCTTTCTCATACCTCCCATAAAAGTGTCTTGCTTCTTTCTCATTACCGCACCCTCCCCGCACACAAACATAACACTGGTTTATTGATTTTTTAATTAATCCTACGTACGTCACTACTTGTGACGTTCTCAAGTAGTGACGTTCTCTACGTGCAGGTGGCTGACATCTTATCTCTCTCCACCCCCTCCCCTTTCTATCATTGCTAAAATGCTTCTCCTCTCACCCATCCCCGTTCGTAACAGCCACTGCCGCTCCACTCCCCCCCCAGTTCGTTGTTACGTAATTGTGCCAGCCGTCGCTAGGCTGTCTCGTGACGTCTTAACTGTTACTCTTCCTCTCCCCTTCCCGACCTTGCTAAAACTCTCATCTACCCCCCCCCCCTCCGTTTGTTACGGAATTGTGACACCGCCACTCACTCCCCCCCGTCCCAAGACGATACTTGTCTCAGTACTGCACCTGGTGGAATTTATGTTTACTATCTTCATCAGTAGAGGTTAAAGGTTACCATAACATCTAACTCCTCTCACACTCCCCCCTCCCATTATTTAGTAAATGTGAATGTCGTTTGAGTTCAAGTTGACTTCAGTTATAGAAATTTGCCGAATTAAAATTTTTTTTGGTAAGGGGATAAAAATTAAGTATCTGCAAAAGGGCTATTTTTTTCGCAATACTGAAAACACGAAATTCGTTACAACGACACTTTTTAACAGATGTTATATAAGCCAAGGGGAAGGGGCGAAAAAAAAATTCGCTGTACTGAATAATTCGTTACACTGACGTTCGTTATAACGACATTTCACTGTATAACTAAAAAATAACAATTTTAGTTAAATTTCTTAAATATCTCTACATTCATACATAAAATGAACGAAACACACAATACTAATTTTCAATATCAGGAATAATTTTAAGAAATAATTTACGCGGTTCCATCAATTTTTTAGAGCGACAATTCACTATAATATCTGGACCAAGATAAAAATCCTGAATATATAATAACTGGCATATAAGTACCTTAAAGAATACCAAATTGAATACATGAACAGTAATTTTAATATGAATACTAAGTAACTATGATCAATG
The DNA here is from genome assembly GCA_021962125.1 of Bulinus truncatus. Classification (NCBI taxonomy): domain Eukaryota; kingdom Metazoa; phylum Mollusca; class Gastropoda; family Planorbidae; genus Bulinus; species Bulinus truncatus. The sequence continues at coordinate 220,001 of JAGDYQ010000338.1, forward strand.
CATGACACCACTTACCAATGGTCCATCATTATTGTCTGAGATCTTACATGTATATAAACATTTAGTATCTAGCTTATGTAAACTGGCATAGACCCGAGTGATACAAAATCCAACAGGATATATTGATTCTACAGAATGAAAACTGAGACGATCAGGAACAATCTGAAAAAGAAATTGTGCGTTTTAAATTTACAAATGAATGCTTTAAATATCAAGTAGAAAATATTTGTGGAGAAATTTTACAATTTAAATTTCCCTTCTGGAAAAGGCTTTTAAAAAATAAAAACTAGGAATGCAACTAAATGATAAAAGCCGGTAACTTCACAAGGCAAATGTTTCACAACAGCGAAGTCTGAAGTTCAAACCCGTGAGGTCTGATATGTTGGCTGATTAGATTTATTACCAGTTATATGGCCACAATTGAGTATGATCCTGAATGACTAATGTTTTGTAATGGGTTACACACAATAAAATGACTTGTTTAAAAAAAAAAGAAAAGATGAATGAGAGAATCTAGCCAATTTGCTGGATTCATTTTCTATAAACTATAACATGTGCCATGGAAAAAATGTGAAGACTAATCTAAATGATAATTGATAACACTGACATCCCAAAGAACATCACACTCCAGAAAAATAACCATCCGAAGCCACAGTGGCTCTAGGCCATCAAGATTGCTGGCCAAACAATGAAATCAAATGGCCTTGTGAAAAAAAAATACAACAGCAAGCAGTAAAAGGGAAAAATTAGTGATGGGCAAGTAGAATAATGGAAGGCTACATTAAAAAAAAAAAAAAGGGCAGTGATTCAGGCACACAAATAAACCAGACAGTTTCTAGTCACTGAAAATGCATATGAAAAAAAAGTACATTACCTCCCCTATACTGTGAAGAGTGATGTCCCCAAGAACCATAGGAAAGATTGGCCGCCCAAGTGAGTCTAACATTAGTGGAGGTATAATTTTTTTAACAGCACCTTTACCTTTCTTTGGACGAACTGAAGGATTATCTGAAAAACATGACCAATGAATGATTAAAAATTCTTTTTTTTCTTCAAATAGATATCTTGGTTAAGAAACGAAAATTAAATTGAAGTTTGAAAAAAGGGCATCTGCTTGAAATGTAAATTAAATGTGATTGATTTTATGAATCAAATTTATTTGAAAACTGTGGGAAAAAAAACTTACAACAGTTATTCTTTGTGGGGCTTTATTAACAATTAATTTTACATAACTCCCAGAATCACCCTGTACGGCTCCCAAATCAACCACCATGTCACCGTCGAAAGTAAACAATGATAAGAATTAATAAACTGGAAACCAAAATGATTAGAAAATAGAATCCCCAAGCTTTTATTTTTGTTGTAAAGAAAAGAGCTAAGTTAATATTTACATGTGCTATCAATTTTTGTAAAACTGGGAAACTATTTAGGTCAACTTTGTAAATACATGAACCTGGTACATTAGTCTTTTTCTTTTTATAATATACACAGACATGTATGGTCGCAAATAAAAGGTAAGTTCATTTATATATTGGTAATTTATTCAATTGAATTTTCTAAATATTAGAAAATGTTATCTTTTTGTACAAGCAGTTTAATTAAATAAGTTACTGCCAAGAGTCTGGGCAGTTAGAAACAAGTTTTTGAGAAAGCCACAAGCTTTTTGTTAAAAACATAATAAGACCAATGGCTTCATAACCTGTTCAGGCAGAACTTTGGTATACTGTACAGCAAATCTTTACCTGATACATCTTTACTGGACTGGGCATGCTTTTTCTTGGTCTCACTTGGTCCACTGATTCCCAAGGAAGACACTGTGTTTGCAACACTCGCTGAGAGTATGGATGATGAAGCAGCAGCAGTAGGGGGTAGTGATGAGCCAGCACCTGGTAATTTTCTTTTAACTGTTTTCTGTTTCCCACTGTTTTCTGGAATTGTGTTCTCAACTGGTAAGGTAGCCAGCAGTCCTTATAATTAAATGGGATAAAGACTGATTTCAAGTTTGTAACTACAGGATAGTTTACAAGTTCAAATATATTTAGAATTGAAACTAGAGCTAAGTTAGAGATAAGAAATAATAGAAATGAATTTACAGGGAAATATTAAGTCATAGTGACTATAAAAGATTTCATGTGTTGTTAATTGAATAGTTTTAAATCAGACGAGCCTAAACCATATCCTCGATTATGCTAATATGGCTTTATATGCTTCTTATATTTATATAACATGCATTTTAAGTCAAACTAGACAAATCAATAATGTGCATTAGGCTAGTATGGCTTAAAACACTTCGATTGTAAATTGTTTCTTTAAGTTTTTAGAGTCAGAGGATTAAAAAAAAAATTTTTTTTACTCTTTATTAAAAAATAATAATTCAGCCCATTAATTAAAACAGAACCAGCTTACACTCATCAGCCCTATTAACAAAATAGTTTTGTTGTGAGTCTCGAGTATAATTATGTCTAAAAATGTCAGATAAACTGCATTCAGGTTGATAAAAGTGTAAATTACTACATTTAACCATACCAGACCAAACAATCATTAATTCAATGCGAAAGTTAAACCAGTATAAAAATAACAGACCTTTTGGTTGTCTTGCATTAGGTGTGTGAGGTTCAGCTTTGATTGTAGGTAAAAGTGTTTCATTTACTGACTGATATTGAAGTAGTTTTCTCAGAAGAAATCTGCATATACACAATAACAAGGCTTCACAATAATCTAATCCTGATTAATAATCCATGTCTTAATAATATTTAGTGGATATTTATAAAATGCGTGTAATTACCGTCTTTCTTCTTTTGCTCTAGCCAATTTTTCATCTGTACGCATGACTTCATCACATATGGCCCCATTTAACTATAGGGAAAAAAAGTTTCAATAGCATGATTAACATGATCATTTGCAATTCTGCATCTATTATCAAACCTTTTTACATACCAAACTTACAAATATGGTATCTTTTATAACTTGTTTTAGTTTGCGCAATTTCCTTGCATAGACGTCCTGGATGCTGTGATGTACAGATTTTGTTTTTAATCCTGAAGTGCTTGCCATATTATTTGATGAGGTCCTATGAGAAAAAACATAATTACTTATTTACCACACAATGCACATCGTCAATTTAAAGTGACATTTCCAAAAGCTGCCGAATTTGTGTTATTGTGTGCATGTATCAATATTTAGGTGCTAACCTATTAAAAAGGAAAATAACACAAATGGCGTAATTTTTATAATTCATTATTTGAACAGTAACCCTGTACTTTCTAATAAACTCTTCTGTAAATAGTTTTCTATTGCAATTTACCTAAAAATCTATGTGTACTGATTTATTTCTAAGACCTTGATAGATGAACGGTGGTTCATTCCCAGGCCATGTGCAGTAAAAAAAAAAAAAGGTAAGAAATTTTTATCACCCCTCAGCTGAAGTCTGAAACTTTTCACTCATCAAATGATCCAGAAGTTTTTGGGAAGGTTTTACATCTTCACTGAGTGTGATGTTACTATTTGCTGATTGCATAGAAGAGGATGATGTAGCAGGTTGTTGGGTAGCCATCAATTTTAATGAGCTCACAAACCAAATGACTTATTTAGATCAATTCTGCAAAATTAACAAAAAACAGATAATAAACTAACAATAGAAGTATAGTTTTGTTTTTAGAAAATTAAGTTTCCTAGCAGTTACAATTCAAACTTTATCACCAGGGCCCGGATGTCATGAACATTTTTTTGTTAATGTTATATATTTCATTCTAATGTGATTTAAAACTTTCACTCATGATTTTGTAAAACTTGTAAAAGACATGAGCCTTAGTAGGGGGCAGGATCCTGTTGCGTTCCTTTTTTTTTTCCCCATTTATTTTTCTACAAAAAAGCCAGACTCATTATTTGCTTTACGAGCAACCTGTATTTTCCATTTTAAAAAATGGTGATAATCATTAAATGAAACATGTTGTAAGCTAATTAATAGTGATTAAGACGTAGAACAACCAAGATTATGAGAAGTAAGACGCTGTTTGCCGGTTATCTACTATTAATGACATGGCTTAGTTGTTTGTTTTTGGCTGTTATTGGCCCAGTGAGCAGAAGTTGTATAAAACCCTAGATTTTCTGGCAGCAGCCCTGGTCCTACAACAGAACCCCTCCAAGGCAAGAGAAAGTTCAGTCCCTCCCCCAAAGACAAAGTGCAAAAGCAAAGACTAGGTAAAAAAAATAATAATTTAAGTTCCCTTAGCTCAAATGGACCATCAGGGCAGATAGAGTGTAGAATTCATCTGTTTCTATAACCTCTGCATATGAAGGGATTGTGTGGTTAGCACAACACCCAGCCGCCTTTACTTCTCCAACTTAAGTCAGATACCCATTTAAAGCTGGGTTGATTTGTGGGACAACTTTGAAACAAATTTCACCTGAAAAAATTCCTATGGTTCTTACCGAGGATTGAACCCAGGACTCTCAGGTAGTCAAGTATCTACACCACTCTGCCATTCGTCCCACAAAGACTAGATACTTCAGTAGAAAAAGTAAAATTCACAATTCATCCAAATGATTTATACCCCATTATACAGCACATTTAATCCTTTCCAAAACTGCAAAGATTACCTCTCTAGCTCAATTAGAAGAGAAGTTTACATTTTTTTGTGTCCTTGAAAACAAGGCGAAAAGACAGGTTGGAGATGGTCTATCCCAGTTGTCGCCAACCCCCAGGCCATGGACTTGTCTGTAGATCAAATGGTGCTCTGCCGCCCAAGAAACATTAAATTATTTCCATTTTATTTACTGTTGTGTATTTCTCTTGGGATTGGGCGACTTTACATGGATCGAGAGCTGATTGGCTATGTGGGGCAGTGGCATTGTAAATCAAAAGAATCTTAAATACAAATAATCAGCGCACCCCCCCTTCCCGGAGCTGAAGTGAAAAAATTAAAAGTTAAACTTTAACTTAAGGTTGGGTATCACTAGTGACTAGACACTAGTCTGGCCAACAGGTGCATCAACTGAGAGAGGCCTCTGACACTCTCAGATTTGAAATTAATGATTACAAATACTGCACAAATGTTATGTATGACATAATTTGAAATATAAACATTGAAAATGGACAATGGGACTAAGAGTATAAACTATAAATAGTACTTACATAAGACGATTAGTTACATTTATACTGCCTACTGATATATTATTTATAAATGTGGCTATACACTATTCAATTATTAATATCGCTTATAGAAATATACCATTACATTAGGTTGTAAGAGCCTGACCTAAAAAGAAAAAAAGAAGTCAAATAAATTATTCAATCAAGAAACAAAATATTTTTTTACCTATTTGCTAGAAGTGGACGCTGCCATCTTAAATGTTAACTTCCGAATTTTTAAAAACCTTTCACAATTTGTTTAATTTGTTGTCTTTCAACTACCATACATTTGTTTTTAAAAGAAAAGGAAATTGTCACTATTTTTTAATGTAGCTTCATTTTGTAATACGTACATACTTGCTTTATTTTTTGTTTAATAACTGCATTTGTTTATTAGTTTGTTTATTTATTGCTGAGACGAGTAGAACCATTTGTTTTTGTTGCATGTCATGTGACATCTTCAGATTCAAGATGTCGTCTACATCGTCTCAGTTCTTCCTGAACAAAGTTGATGAACTCCAGAAACGATTAATGGCAGAAAATCGTTCACATGATGCTGAAAAGAAGAATCGAAATCCTGATACAAGTTCTCCTAGCCCGAGACGGCCACGAATGTGTACGTCATTTTTACATATTTAAATTTTTTTTTTTTCTTTTGTTCTCTCGTCTCTATACTCTATTCAGACTGTCTCTTTTAACTAGTTTTTAACATTTTCATTGTAGCCCTTAGACAATTAATAAATAAAAGTGTGAAAGTTGGGTTTAGACAAATTTATTTTCTTTGATAACAGAATATTGGCTTCATTACCATTGACAATTACATTTAAAAGGCATAAATGTTCTTATGACTTATCACACACACAGAGACAGAAAGTGTAGTAAAAAAAAAAAAGGATGGTTTACACACACAGAAAACTACATTTAAAAGGCATAAGTGTTCTTATGACTTCTCACACACAGAGACAGAAAGTATAGTAAAAAAAAAAAGTATGGTTTACACACACAGAAAGTATAGTGTAGTAATGTATGTTTACAAATAAACAATAATTTAGATAACTCATATAAACTCATTTTCACTTCTTCAGTCTTTAGTGATTGTTAAAAAAAGAAAATGTTTTTTTAAATTATTATTTGAGTATGAGTATTTTTTCCTTATTATTGGATTTAAAAAAAAATTTAATTAATAGATTAATAAAAGTTGTGATTTTGATTAATTATAAAATAAAGTCTATATTAGACTTTTTTTTTGCATAATGTCAGATATCTCTTAAGTTAAAACTCTACTGGTTAAAAATTGTCTGCGCAGAATTTCCTCTCTTCATAGGCATGAAAATAAAATATACAAAATAACATATCAGCTCACCAGAAATAAGACTATGTAATCTTTCTTATGGCACAAGAAAATTGTCCAAGTCTAAAAATAGATAACAGTTTTCCAGAAGCCTTCAATATGGCTTTTGACTGCAATAGTCTATAGTAAAAATACACAACAGAATTGTATATGTCTACATAATCATCAAAATCTAACATAAATATAATAGGTTACTCAATATAATATTCTAATTAAATTTTATTAACTTTTTAAAAATAAAATCCTTAAGACTTGGTTAGACTAGCTCTTCAATCATCGTGTGCAATGTGCATGTTTCCATTAGTATGTCATTGCCGCAAAGGAGAGAATGAATCTGAAATGTCTTAAGATACCAGAATTTCAGACTGGTGGAAACATACCATTATTCTTTTCCATTGACAGGGATGCATATATAGATAAAACCAAGTTAAATTTAGTCATAAAATAAAAGGGGGTATTTTCTTATGTTCAGACACAGATTGAAATAATTTAAAAAACAAAAAAGGTAAAAGAATAGTCAAACAGAAGATATTAAAATGCAAGTATAAAACCTGTAACAATTAAAAAGCCAATTTATGAGTGTTTGAGTATATATGTGCTCTAATTTAATTAGGGACATTTATATACATTATTGCTTTACAACGATGTATGTAAACAAGTAATGGTAATATCCTCAAAATAATAATTATTATTACATTGACAAGTATTTGTGGTGCACTTATTTATGTGCTCTAATTTAATTAGTGACATTTATACAAATAACTACTTTTGGATGTATACATGGATGTTACGGCCAATGTGCACAGTCATTCGTCTAAATCACCAGCTATTGTGTACATTGACTGGCCATATGCCACAGGCCAAAGCCTAAGTAAACAACCAAGTATGGATTTAGTTGACATTTGTAATTATCTTCATACTAATTGAGATAATTAAAACTATTAATTATTTTTCTCTGCCATCCCTTGTTGTAATAATTATTATTACATTGACAAGTATTTGTGGCGGACTTCTGATTGGAAAAAAATGATGGTTCAAAGACTATTTTTTATTTTAAGATAAATTCTAAAGTGTAATAGTGATATCCTCAAAATAATAATCGCCTCCAATTGTAATTTTTCTCCATGCTTATCTCATAATCATACAAACTATTTAAATACTGCAGAAAGTATATCCCTGTGGTCTAATCTATTGGCAATAAATGTAATCCCACACTAAAACAATACTGGTCACTTATTCTATAAACTTTGATTAGCAGAAGACTATGTTGTCTTCCTTCTTATTCTCTCTAGTGATGGGAATCTACTGCTATGTCCTTCATTTTTCTTATTTTTGCTTTCTTAAGTTTTTTGCCCTGTTTAATAAAACAAAATAGTTTTCCTCCAATTTGTTTTTGATGGATTTGATCATAAATTTTCATTATACTGCTCCATTATACCAATAATATGAAAGTCAGTATTAATAAATGTCTTATATTCAAATTTTATTCTCTTGCTGTCTTAAAAAAATCTTCACTTTATACACTTATTGCTTTGATGAGTAAATGTTTACATTTTCTTCAGTGGGACCAACATCATCCCTACCTGGACCATTTTTAAACCAAAATCCAGCCAGATCTAGTTCAGAAGGTAGGCGCCGACCTAACATACCTGATATGCAACTAGATTGTGGTGCTGGTCCCAGATCACCTCTGCGAGCTGTACCTGACAGGTAGATAATCAGTAGTTGTTGGTTAGCACAATTTTTTCTTAAAATAATCTGTCCTTTATAGCTTGAGATTTTTTTTTTTTTAAATACTTAAATTATCAAATTGTTTCTAATATTGCAGTGCTGAAATCGATCAGAAAATTGAAGAAATTATGAAGCAGTCAGGAATTTTAACCTTTGGTGATAAGGTAGGTAAAGGTTTTTTTAGCCTACATTTTTCAGTCATTAAAAGCTGACACAGATAACCAAATTAGCTAGTCTATGGGTGATGATAATTTTATGATTAAAGTTTTGTGGTATTATTACAAATATGCTTTTATTGCTTTACATTTTCATACAATACAGCGAATCCTTAGCTCAGTAGAAGATCTCCAGCCAGAGGGAGAACTAGGTCATGGAACTTGTGGTCAAGTTACTAGGATGCGACACAAACCAACAGATAATTTAATGGCTGTCAAAGTAAGACTGTGCCTATTAAGTATTCGTTTTTAAATTATCTTCAAAATGAAAATGTGAATCCATTATACAAATCTTTAAAACAATCTCTTAATCAACAATTACAGCAAATGCGCCGCTCAGGGAATAAAGAAGAAAACAAGAGAATCATCATGGATCTGGATGTCGTCATCAAAAGTCATGACTGTCCTTTTATAGTTCAGTGTGTGGGAACTTTTATAACTAAGGTAATAGGAAAAATTTCTATTCACTTTTTAAGAAGGAAAAATACTGCTTATGTTGAGTAAATCCTAAAGATTATTTATACCAGGGCTGGCCATGCTTAGGTCAATGAGCGAAGCATTCCGATTTTTAGTGTAATAAAAAAATACTTTGAAGGACTGCACCTTAGTCAGTTAAAAATTTGTGGAAAAATTATATTAATAATGGGAAACAAAAAAGGCACAATGTGAGTTGAAGAGACGCATTTAACCATTCTTGAGCTTTACAGTCCTGGTAAAGTCCTGAAAATTCAATTACATGTCATAGTTACCTGAGCTGAGAAAATCACCTCTTTTTTTTCCTTTTGTTTTATAATAAGTTATATTTATTTGTTTTGTAAGTCAGCTATCAATATTTTAAAATTGTATATGATTTGTTTTAAAACTCGATAACTTTATTACTTTTTTTTTTGTTTGTTGTCCTTCTTTCAGAGTGAAGTCTGGATATGTATGGAGTTAATGTACACTTGTCTTGATAAACTGTTAAAACGCACACGACGGCCTGTGCCAGAGAAAATTTTAGGAAAAATCACTGTAGCTGTAAGTACCTCCTATGCAGTGAAATGTTGCTATAATGAAATTGATGGGATCTCGTACTTAATTTGTAATAGTAAAAATTTGTTATACTGAAATTTGGAGGGGGGAGAGGTTGGTTTGGCGGTAGCATATTTTTTTTATTTTTCTGTCTTGAGCAGTTTGTTTAATTTATGCGTGAATGTTTAAAAATTTTTCTCTATGATTGTCCCAAAAATATTTTTAAGTTAACCTGAAACTGTAATTAACAAAATTTTTTATACAATTAGCATTAATAGAAAATAAACAATGGAGTTTATACTATTAAAGTTTGTACCCCCGAATTACCTTTCTGACATTAGAATTTTGTGTATGTAAGGAAAACACCATCAAAATTATAAAATAATGTGATTATTAAAATATTTATTTTAACCAAATTGTGTTTTTAATTACATTATTAAAATGCTTATATGTCGCTAAATTTCTAAATAAATGCTTACATTAATAAATATATTAAGAAATTCCTTATTGTCAGTATTTTCAATTCTGGGTTCTCTTCTTCTCCTTTGACTATTTTTTATTAAATATTTAAATACTATCTTTGTAAATTATGATCTATGATTTCCCTAACCCAAACAAAAAGATTACCATTTCTTAAAATATACCATTGATTTACAGCTTTGCAAAATACGATCATCAGTTTTCATAAAGGCCCTACTGTGTCAATACCTGTGTAATTAGTGAAATAATCATTATTTTCTTATGGAACAGGAAGTGCTCTCTCTTCACCACTTCCACCCCCATCTCTCCCCCTTCACCAAGCTGTGTATAATCTTACACAAGGTCAATCCTACTCTGTCAGTGATAATAATAAATTATTTTTTTCCCTGCTTAGCTGAAATTGATCTCTTTGCACCTAGTTTAGTGAATTTTTCCCTTTGCGGGGCTGTTCCTAACAGTTATGCTGATTGGTTGATTGTAAATTGCAAACTCCTACGTAGGCAATAGTGTGATTTCTTGCATGAAACATCTCTCTTCCCCACTTTTTTTCTGATAAATGTGACGTCATTTTTCAAATGCTGAACTTAAGCCAACTTTTAAAATATTTCAAGTTTGGGGAAAAAATATCGACGTAATGCTTATTTTTAACAATACTATAATAAGAAATTCATTATAGTGTAGTTTTTTATACATTGTATTAGCACTGGGGAAGTGATTAAACAAATATTGTAATGCTGAATAATTCATTACACTAAACTTTTACCGTTACTGTTTTATTATTTATAATTAGTTAGCATATTCACACTTGATTCCATTCTATAAATTATATTCAAACTGAAGTTTTATTGGCTTTTTCTATTTTTTTTTTGTTGTGTTTTTTGCAGACTGTTAAAGCATTAAATTATCTGAAAGAAACTCATGGTGTTATACATAGAGGTATGTGTTCTTAATATTTCAAGTTATTTAAGCATGCAAAAAAGATACCCAAAGTTTCCAACCATGTTATGTCATTTTTTAATGACACGTTTAACAAAAACTTTCTTTTAGTGGAAGAATTTAAAGCTTAAAAAAAATCACAAACAACTTTGTTTATTTTAGACGTGAAGCCCTCCAATATACTCCTTGATGAGAAAGGCAATGTTAAACTGTGTGATTTCGGTATAAGTGGCCGTTTGGTGGATTCCAAGGCTAAAACCAGAAGTGCTGGGTGTGCAGCATACATGGCTGTAAGGAATACATTAGAACTTTAGTATTTTAATCTGTGTACACCATTTCTGTCTGTTGACTACAGTGTATGTAGCTGTTTTGTGTTAAAATTCTACAATTATGTTTCACCCTGCCTTCATTTGCCATGCCATGTAAACTGCTAGTTATTATATCAATTTAATTTACTCAAATATTTTTGGTGGGTCTGCCTATTAAATTGTTGGGTCTGCCAATTAAAATTGTTGGTTCTGCCTATCAAATTGTTGGGTCTGCCTATCAAATTGTTGGGTCTGCCTATCAAATTGTTGGGTCTGCCAATTAAATTATTGTTGTTACTCTGCCTATTAAATTGTTGGACAGCCTAAGTAAATAAAAAACAAGATGAATACTTCTTTTTTTTTTTTCAGCCTGAGAGAATTGAGCCACCTGATCCAACCCGACCAGATTATGATATAAGAGCTGATGTTTGGAGTTTAGGAATCTCTTTGGTTAGTTCAGTTTCTTCTTTAATTAATTGTTTCATTAATTCTTGTGTTAAAATACATTTTGCTTGTATGTTAAATAAAATAAATTTACGCCTTTCATAAGATGAAAAACAAATCACTTTTATTTAATACAACATTTCATGACAGAGTGACCAAATTGTAATCATTATGAAGAAATAACATTGTAGTGGCTCTACCTATATGGATTTGTAAAAAGTGAACAATCCTGTAACAAATATGTTATAATAAAGAAGAACAACTGCCGTAAATCATAACATTTTAAATCATATAACATGTAATGAATAACAATATGAAATATGATAAATAAATATTCAAGTAGTTTACCCGATATCCAAGAATACAAATTCTATGCAAATAACAATCCACTTTGATAGAAATGAATTATCACATATATTGGAACTAATTATTCTTATCATATAAACAATATCACCTCATACAACAAACACTACACTTCTCTATGACTTATTCTTCCTCTGACATCTTTTCTGACTCTCTTCTTGACCCACAAACTGACTCTTATATATCTTGCTTACATAACATCTTGAACCTTCTACAAATAGCTACATTAGAACAAAAAGCCGATCATAATTTCTATGAATACAGTTCACTGAGTCTAGAAATGACCAGACTCTGACCTCATGACCACTAGCTTGACCTCGATACACACACACACACCTGTGCGCATAACACGCCCAACTACACTATGACAAATCCCAAATCACCAATAATGCATTTCATTTACTGGTATTTTAATGTAAATATTTCATCTTCAAATTTCCTTCCCTCACCCCACCGCCTTCTCTGGGATTCCACATGGGAAACAGTGAAATAAAGACTCAACACATCAGTTTACTCCCATGCCTTATTAAGAACTGGGAAATAATTTAAAATTCTTCATCAATAAAAAGAGCATTAGATACATTTCTTATGAACCTTAATAAACATCATAAATTTCAGGTGGAACTTGCAACTGGAGAGTTTCCTTACAAAAATTGCAAAACAGACTTTGAAGTTCTTACCAAAGTATTACAGGAAGACCCTCCACAGCTAGGAAGAGAATTCTCAATGGATCTTAGGTCATTTGTAAAAGATTGGTATGTTGACTATTGGAGATATTTTTTTTTTCGTGAAAACATAAAAGTAAAGTTTGATGAAAGAATTTGATGATTGAGCTATGTTTGATATTTTCATTTCAAGAAATGCCTAAGAACCCTATTTTTCAAGAACACAAATATCATTTAGCAGATGATAAGCAGTTCACCTGTTTCTTTAAATATCTGGCTAGCAGCATTTCTCCCTTATAGACACCAGATTGATCAAGATTAGCTGAGATCTTTAAGAAACATCAATCCAGCTAACAATACTGTTCTCTTATAATGTGATGGATGGTTGTGTGCTAAAGAGCTCGACTGTCGACCTGAGGGTCCCTGGTTTGATCTCTGGTGAGGACCAATGGATATTTCAGGTCATGGCTAAAGTTCCCACTACAACTCCCGTGGTGCCTCCTAGCCATTGCACTATGGTGGGGATGAAAGAAGGGCAACATAAAACCCGTCCCATCAGTGGTTTATAGGGTCTGAGAGATTTCATCTCATCCTTACCTGGACTTCACACACGCATTTCTCTGATAGACGCCAGATTGAGTCAAGAACCTGACCAGAAACAAACATCAATCTGGCTAGCAATACAGTTCTCTTAAAAACACCAGTTTAAATCGAGAACATTAGCAAACAACTACCTGGTTCTTCTAAATTTTCGTCATTTTCTAAAAAAATGTCATTTTGTGATGAGGCATTCATTGATATGTGTAATTCTTTTTTTGAGTTGTGAAATATTTTTTTTTACAGTTTAACAAAAGATTGCAAAAAGAGGCCTAAATATAGAAAATTACTTGTAAGTGATCAGAGTTAGCATTTTTCACATTTTAGTTCAAATGAATTTCTTTAGCTTGTTTTAAATCTATCGTACTACATGTATATTTTTTATTCATTTTACATAACGTAACAATTTTTTTCAATGACAGGAACACCAATATATCAAAAGATCTGAATCAGAACATGTAAATATTGCAGCTTGGGTAGCAGATATGTCTCATCTCATGGAAATGAATAGACCTTCGTGATAGGTAACATATTGTTCACCTTTACCCAGATTCAGGTGACCAAACTCCTCAGTTTGTAAACTGGGTTTTTTTTATACCCTTAACTGATATGGTCGTTTGGGGGAACAAATGTACACATCAACAGGCATGTATCTTTCTGTTTGCTTATAGACTTGGTGGCACCCATCTAGTCAGTCAGAAGCGAATATTTTTGGCTTTACCAATTAGGAACTTTTTAAACGAGTTACAGTTTCCCAGCCAGCGTGCACCATGTTCTGTACAATCTAAGACAAACACTAACTGGGTCAGATTTCTTCATAGCAAAATGGATTATCATTCAACAAAAATTTTTTTCACCTGTTTTTGAATACGCTATTGTTACTCGACCAGCAAACTGGAAAAATTTTTTTTTTCGCCGACCACCAAATAGATGTGCACATGCGTGACTAGACGGACTCGGACTGCATATTATTGCATATTTTTTGTTTTCGGGGTTAGGGTTAGGCGCAATATCTATAGCCGGATCCCAAAAAAAAATAATACGGAGTCCGTCTAGTCACGCATGCGCACATGTATTGCTGCTCGGCGGAAAAAAAAATTATTCCAGTTGGCTGGTTTAGTAACAACCGCATTTTGAATAAATAAAATTGAGGTAATATTTTTGTATAAAAAATGTTTATTAGCAACCTGTGCTCAGAATCAACAACATACGCAAACAAAGTTCTCACATCTTTCAAAGGAAGCCAAGAAGATTGACGTATAGATCTACATTTAGAAATTTTAAGTCATGATGGTGAAAAATTATATAACAGGAAAGCCCACTACAAATTAAAAGAATAAAAATTAACAAGACTTCCAGCTTTACCTACCTTGGAATCATTGTCAGTGAAGAGCAAGGGGCTGAAGAAGACACAAAGCATTGAATTGCCAAGGCAAGAGCACCCGTCTATACATTAAAACATGTCTGGTGATCAAAATTTAGAATTTTTGAATGCAAATGTCAAAGCTGTCCTCTTATATGAATCTGAAACATGTAGAGTGACTAATCACATTACGAACAAACTACAGGCATTGTTTAATAGATGCCTGCCCCAAATTATTAACATATGGCCTGAAAAAATTTCCAACATTATATGGTGGGAGATAACTAGATATTCACCCATTAGCCAAGAAATCAAGAAAAAAATATGGCAATGGATAGGACCCACTCTTCAAAAACCAGTTTACAATGTTACTAGACAAACACTAGAATGGAACTCACGTGGTCTCTCTTCAAAAATCAGTTTACAATGTTACTATACAAACACTGGAATGGAACTCACATGGCAAGAGTAAAACAGGTACATGTAGACATGTAGTTAAGAAAAATAAACACGGAGAACAGTCGAAAGTGAAATAAAAGAAGCAGGTATGTCCAAAAATCGTGTCACCGGTGAGACACTGTTGAGACCATTTGCTCCTGCAGGAGTTAAAAAGGGGAAAAGAAGTGTAGCCTAAAGTAAAATTTGATTTTTGTATGTCATTTGCTATATGATGTTCAAACTTAGCCTATATGTCATTTGCTATATGATGTTTAAACTTAGCCTATATGTCATTACTATATGATGTTTAAACCTGGCCTATATGTCATTTGCTATAGGATATTTAAACTTGGCATATATGTCATTTGCTATAGGATGTTTAAACTTGGCCTATATGTCATTTGCTATAGGATGTTTAAACTTGGCCTATATGTCATTTACTATATGATGTTTAAACTTGGCCTATATGTCATTTACTATATAATGTTTAAACTTGGCCTATATGTCATTTGCTATAGGATGTTTAAACTTGGCCTATATGTCATTTGCTATATGGTGTTTAAACTTGGCCTATTGAAATGAATTTTGTTTCTCATTATGTATAATAAATTTACTGCATAACATTTTTCAGTCTAACTTACGGGTAATTTTTTTGTAAGTTTCTAAAGCCTCCAAAACTTATTAAAATCTTCATGTAAATATGTTTTTATTTTCAGATCTGGCATAGAGTATTTAGTTGTATTCAATGAAATCTTTATTGTGAGCAGTTGAAGCAAGGTAGAAGAAGGCAAACTTGAGATAATGTTATAGAGCATTCACCTGTGTTTGTTATGCAGATCTGTTTTCTGCTCAAGTTCTTCGTCCTGTTAACCTGGCTGACAAAATCTATATCACTGCTTTTGATTGTTGTATTTATCCTTAAGATTGGAGCTAAGCAAATAATGAATGCTCCCTTTGACCTTTTTTTTTTTCTTAAAAGAATAATGGTCCTCACCTTGTTGATACAAAATAATCCTAATCCTTGGACTTTAATTGATTCATACATAAAGATATAAAAACAAATTTTACTTTTGGTACACTTATAAGACCTAATGTTGAAGTGAAATTAACTAAGAATGTATCATGTGAAATTAACTAAGAATGTATCAAGCCCAATATCAAGCCCAATCGTTTTGTTTATTAATTCAGTTATGTTAGCCGCCCATTGAAATTTTTTTTAACCTATAAAGAGCCACCCAGCTTTTTTTTAAACTTTGTGATTTTTAGAACAAATAAATAAATCCAGCATCAGAAGAATTAAGCATCGGTTGCTTTCTGGCTTTGTTCAAAGGCTGAATATCTGACTATACCGATTCTGGTCCCTGCTTGTTTATTTCTATTATTTTTCAAAATATTGTAATTTTTTTTCTTAAAAGCTTATACAAGTGTGAATTGCGTTACAATCAGGTTGATCCACTGTGTCGTTTTTTTTTTTTCCAGTGTTGCTTCTATATTTAAATATAAAGTACTGGAATGGTTTTTTTGTTTTTTTCCTGTAGTTGTACAAGACAGGCAAAAAAATGTTTCATGCAACAAGCTGCGCAACCCCCCCCCCCCCCTTTTACTCTGTGTTGCTTTTCTTTGATAAACTTGTAAACTGTATGTGGAAAAAATAGAATCGCGATACAGAGACCAATCTTTTGTATCTAAAGACATATTGCTTTTAACTGATACACTAAAGTCCCATAGCTCATTCTTGGCCAGATACCATGTGTGTTTGTTTCCCAGATATTTGAACATTTTGCCAATGACTTATCCAAAGTTTGACCTCTCCTGAAGAATTTCTTAATTTTTTTCAAATTAATTTTACTTTTGCACTTACTTGCTGAGCTTACTGGCAAGATTCTGTAGTCTGAGAAAGAAATGAATAAACCACAAACTGCCAGATGATGAATATATTGTAACAGAACATTTTAAAATACTTGAGATAATTAGCAAAACAAATTTGGCAGTGAAGATTAAAAAAATATTTTTATTTTACAATAAATTTTAAGACAAGAAGTATGTGTAGCAAGATTTATTTATCCACAGAATTTTCATATATATTCATGAACGTTTACATTTTTTCAATAATTTACTTGGTTAACTTTATATGGGCTTTGAAAGCTATTTGTCTTTTTACTTTGGAATATATAATTAGTTAAATTTTTAAAATTCTCAGTTGTACAGCCATCTTTTTTTTTGTGGCTTGAATTTTATATAAATATATTTGTATGATTATGTTACTACGACAACTGAAATAAAAGAAAATCTACTTTCACACTGTTTTTAAAAAAAAATAATCACAGAGCTTTTTGCCCTCTTAACAAATTATTCTTGTTAGCTTAAAATAATCTTTCAGTCAGGTGTTTCTAAACATTGTAATTGCTTTTTTTTTTAATTAAAAAAATTTATTAGCAATAATCTTGAAGGTAAGGGGTTGAAGTAAAACTGAGCAAAGGGCTGTATGGATTAGACATCTTTTTAATGTTTTTAATGTCAAAAATGCAAGCAAGTCTCTCTGAAAACTTAACAGTTCATTATTTGTCAAATGTTATCAGCCATGGTTAATTTGTTACTAAATGAAATGTATACAGTGTAATAACTGTTTCATGTCTAGCTTTAGCTTACATTATTGAAATGTAAAATAAAAATTATTCGATTTAATAGTAGCTAAGCTAAAATGAACTGTTGAATGAAATTGAATTATGTACCTATACATATGTTGATGAATTTTCACATTTAAGTATCTTTTAGTGTGTTCTTCCCTTTGATGACGTTGAGCATAATTTTAAAGTTTAGGCTTTTCACACCTGTATTCTCAGATGATATTGATAACTCTTGCACTTTTTAGATAATACATGTACATGTATTTTGAAGTGAGTTACTTTCTCTTGAATCACTGACACTTTGTTGGTGTGAAATTTTCTTGAGATTAAAACTTTCTATCAAAGTAATCCATTTGTTTTTTATTATTATTATGAACTTTGTTAACAATACTTTATGTGTAGAAAAAGAGATTCCCAAAGGATACAGAGACCTCCAAACCAAACAATTCCAAGTACATGGGTGTATGAATGTTAGGTTATGCAGAATGTAAAACAGCATCAAATGACACTTCTTTCTTACAGTATGAATGTAATTCACTTTTAAATGGTTTTTTTTTTAATTTTTAACAAGTGATTTTAGTGTTTAAAATCTGAACAGACAATCTCAGATATATTTTAGAAAACCTGCTTCTTTCGACTTGACATTCCTGAACTGTTTATATTCTAACCAATAGAAATATAATGGTAATGAGCTAATTGAAACATCTATTTCTAAATAAATGGGGGGGGGGTCATTTATTATACTTTTTTTTTTAATTCTGCCTATATAGTTAATAAAATCCATTTGCCAATACAAATATATGTCATATAATGAAATAAAAATATTTTAATCTGCCAAGATTAAATTGAATTTTAAACTTAATTTTTATTTGAATATCAATACAATATATCTTTATGTATGATGCTGTTACTAAAATGACCTGAATTTTTTTTTATGTATGTCCTTAACTCGGCCATTGTTGTTGCCCTACCTTTGTTTACCTAAAACAGGGGTCGGCAACCTTTTGAGACGGAAGAGCCAAAAGTTATAATTCACAATTTTCTCAGTTTTTAAAGAGCCACTAAAGTTGTTGTTTCAATATTATGGTATTTGATTAGGATTATAAAATAATATAATTATTATTTGCGCATGGTACTGGAAGGTCACAATTTGACATCGAAAGAGCCGCATGCGGCTCGCGAGCCTTAGGTTGTCGACCCCTGACCTAAAATATAAAGGAATAAACTATGAAAGCAGTGTTTATTAAGGCAAGGCTGACACCAGAAGCATATATACCATTTCCTACCAGGGAATTGATAGTTTAGAGGGGGGGGGCAGTTTGACCATTAAATTTAAAGTTATTTTCTGTGTTTTGTTTCCTAACATTTTATTGGAGATTTTCTTTGTAAAATGTATTTATTCCTAAACATTTTTCCTTCATCCTGATTCCTATCATCTATGTCAAAGCTGTAGTATGGGTAGACAAACAACTGCATAGGGTACCATACCACCATTAAAGGGTCTCACTGCAGAACAATTTTCTATAAAATCTTATGTTATACTCTGCTCTTTTTCTCTTAGTCAATTTTATAATGTTACACGTTATGTTTAAAAAGTTTTTTCTAGGATGGTCTTTCTGACAAACTGCTTCCAGGTTTACCTGCATTATAGTTTTACAGAGAGTAATTTACATGAGACAGTACCAAACCATTTCAGCTTTCTTTTTTCCGCTGTATCATGGAGTGGAAAGGGGATCATCAGTTTGCTAATGTTATTCTAATATTTTGTGGGTGATGCGGGATAAAATGAAATTAGACCAATAGGGAGGGAGGATTAGTAAATGTATGAATTTTAAAAAAAAAAACTTGTTGCGAGAAGAGGGCATACATATTTTTAGAGGCTTTTGGCGGGCACTGCTAAAATAAAAGGTAAGGAGTCGATATAGACCAAATACAAATGCTTTCCACCCTGGAGATTTACTAAATTTGTCAGCTCTATTAAATCAATATTTCTTAAAGCCAAGGAAAACTAATAAAATTAATGCAGGGAAAAATTTTTTTTGAAGAAATTCAAGTTTTATTTCTTTTTTGTCATTTAATTTTTTTAAAACACAATTTGAGTTTTATGATTGTAAAGAACTCTAATAATGTTACTAGAGATAAAATTACAATCAATTAAAATCCTCAGCTGAGAAAATGGATCTGCAAATCAAAGTCCAATTTATAAAGCCTTGATCGTAGACTTCTGATGAACTTTTTAAAAGTTTAAAAACTAACTAAAAATGTAAAATTCAACGAGTAGTAAAATTCACACACATGAGTAAATAAATGTAAAAAACTGCCAGGCAAGTAAGCAATATTAAAAATAAGGAATTCAAACCAGGAAATATAACATGAATAGTTTATGATTTAAACAATGATATTCCTTGTTGTTTCTCACAATAGAACAAAAAAAAAGTGAAAGCATACAAAAAATGAATGACCAATAGATTGGCAAAGGAACAATACAAACACAGAATATATACTATACAGAATATGCTTTGGCTATTTAATAAGTCCTCTACCAATGTCTTGATAGATTGCTAATGAAAAAAATGTCTGGCCTTAGGAAAACTAAATTACATTATTTTCACTGAATTTGCCAATTAAATATTAGAAGATGCTAGATATACAATGATCCAGCAGTTATCACAATAATTATAATAGTAATTATACAATAAATATGGCAACTCTAAGAAAAAGTGACTTAAAATAATGGATGCACATTCTGTATAATTTTATCTTCTGGGACTAAACATTAAAAATTAGTCTTTTATTTTTAAAAAGTTAGCTCCCTTCCTTTCTAGAATTCTACATATCCTCATCACAATCTATGTTTATGATATAAAAAAGTCAGCTCTGGATATAATTAAATTAACATTCTGATGTCATTGCTGTTCCAGAACAGTTGTTCTGACTAATACTTCTGTAACGGAATATGGATCACAATTGGAAGCCGGTCTTCTGTCTTCAAGGTAGCCAAAGCCATCTTCTGCCACCTGTAAATAAATATAACAAGATGCATTCCATTAGCTAACAGTCTATTAAATTACTTTTAAATAAAATGCTAGATATCCTAATGACATAGCAAGACAACTTGTTTTGCAAATTGCTTAACTATTAGAAATAATTTTTTTTTTAAAGTTTTTTTTTAAAAATAAAAGTGAATGTAATTATTACGGGCTCCCAACATCAATAAAAAAAAATAGTCAAAGTACTTATAATTTTTTCCTTAACACTAGTTTTATTCCAGTGACTTGTCCCTTGCTCAGTACTGTTAAATCCACAGACAATTTATAATTTGTAGATTTACAACGCAGTTGTTACTAAACCAGCAAACTGGAATAATTATTTGTTTTTTCCGCAACCAGCAATAGATGTGCGCATGCACAACTAGACGGACTCCGTATTATTTTTTTTCGGGATCCGGCTATACATATTGCGCCTAACCCTAATCCTAACCCTAGCCCCAAAAACAAACAAAAAAAATGCAATAATATACAGTCCGAGTCTGTCTAGTCGCGCATGCGCACATCTATTGCTGGTTGGCGAAAAAAAAAATTATTCCAGTTTGCTGGTCGAGTAACAATAGCGGATTTACAATAGACTCTTAACTATCCAGGCTTCAGATTATCCAGCAATAAGAAAAAAAAGATTTGGTATCAATCAAATGATTTTTCTGAATAAAATGGAATTATTTGTAATAGTTGAGCATAAAATTTGAGTTTTTAATAAAACCAGCCTATTTGAATTTCCAGTTATGCAGCATGCTCTTCTGCCAAAACAACTTTTTTTCAAGATAAATAAAAATGTTATCTTCAGTTTTTCAGTCATAAAGAAATTTTTAGTTTTCACTATTTTTTTTCCTGTGATTTAAACAGCGCCCAAATATCTTAGTTTTTCCTACACAATGCATTTTATTTCATACATAATTCTGACATGAAATAAAGCAAAATTATTAGAAATTTGGTGACAGGAAGTGAAGATTTAAAAAAAAAAAGTAATATTAGTAGCATAAAATCAAGAATCAGATTGCCACAAAAAAATGTTCATAATGTACATTACAGAAAGTAAGAAAATGTTTCTGGTGCTGGATTGTTCCAAATTATCAAACACACCCTTCACCCTACATTTTACTAGATAGCTGAGAGCCTCTGTTCAAAGAAAATAAGTTTTTTAACTTTTTAAAAACTTGCATACCCAAGTGATGATGGTATTGTAAACAAATATATGTGTATTATGAATGAAAAACAATTAAATCCAAATACCTGACGAGGTATTCTAATACTTGTTCCACGGTTGGCAACACCAGCTGAAAAATCATGAATGCTAGATGTCTCATGGCGGCCTGTAAGTCTGCGCTCATTATCTTTGCCCTCCCTGGGATCATAGGCTTTGATGTGACGAACATGATGTTTTGAAAGTTTGTCAATGGCTTCTTCAATAGCTCTGATAGATAGTAGCATAGGATACATTAATTGATGTCAAATTATAAGAAATATTTACTACACAATTTAAAAAAAAAAATTGCCTTTTGACAAAAAATAGAAATATTTAAAATTCCT
The DNA here is from genome assembly GCA_021962125.1 of Bulinus truncatus. Classification (NCBI taxonomy): domain Eukaryota; kingdom Metazoa; phylum Mollusca; class Gastropoda; family Planorbidae; genus Bulinus; species Bulinus truncatus. The sequence goes on from JAGDYQ010000338.1 coordinate 242,244, forward strand.
GGATCAAATATAAAAATAATTTAAAATAAAACCAATTAGTTCTTAATAAATTATTAATGAATTGTCATTTATATAATATGAGAACAATAAAATATGTTTAAAAAACAATTACAGAGAACAAATGTTCTATAATAAAAAAATAAGAGATCAAAATAAAATAAAAGTACTATTTAAACATGCACTAATATTTTTAGGGTAGAGGGGGGGGAACGGGGAGACAGTCTTCTATAATGGAGAAAAAATTGAACAAGGTACCAAAATAACATTTACTAAACTCAATGTTTGTGGAGCATTTGTATTGTAACTGTTTAGCTCCAGTTAAATGAAATTACATAGTTTAGGTTTGGGACTTGATGGAAATTAGTCATTGCACTTTGCAAAGATGGTAATTACCAGGACTTAAAATACTGATGTGAAGAAATCATTTTTTTTACTTACTTATGTAATCATTGATTTCAAAATTTCAGAACATATAAACTTTTTTTAAATGTAATTGACAACGCATTATGTTTTGGATACATAATTTAAATTTTTACATTATTTAGTAATTTAAACGGTAAATAGCCATTTTTGAAACTGATTCAATGCAAAGTTTAACTTTCTTAATTTCTTTTGAAGCTAATTTCCTGTGAAATTCCATATCTATAGAATATTTCACTAAATAATAAAACACTTTAACTTAATACATTAACGGGGATTAGTTTTAGTGAAATTACTTTATTATCTTTAAATTCAAAGTCATAATGAATAAATTTCACAAAAAAGACAGAAATAACGCGACCACCTCCGCCTACACGATTTCAGTGAACCAAATTTTTAGTAGACATTAATTTAAAAAATTATTATATTCCGACAGTTTTGTTATAGTAAAAATTTCACTGTAGAAAGAGTAATAAGACATGACAAATAATAATATATTTTTGATGGCACACCTTTCAAACTCACATACTCCGAGGCATGATCTTATTAAATTAATAAATACTACACATATTTTAACAGCAGATATTTCTATTGTAATGTACTGACAGAGTGTAAAACGTAACTTAAAACTTTTCCTGAGGAGAAAAAAAACTAAGATTGTCTAAATGTTGAACTACAAAGGAACTAACTTAATTCCTCCAGGTTCCCTCATCTCTTTAGTGCTGTAATTGCAGTGTGCTCCAGCACCATTCCAGTCTCCTTCCATGGGTTTAGGATCAAGGGTGACAATCACACCATAGTCTTCAGCAACTCTTTGGAGAATATATCTGGCAATCCACAAGTGGTCTCCCATGTCTATGCCTTCACTGGGTCCAACTTGAAACTCCCACTGGTTAAATAAAACAACATATTCCTTTTATTTGCAAGTAAATAATGAAGAAATATATTTTTTCACAAACTAATTGCCCCTAAAAGACTAAGATGCTACTTTACAATTATATTATGATCATATTAATTAATTAATACACACTTTAATAGTGTTTATTTCAGAATGTAATAGAATCTGCAAAAACTAAAAAATAGTTTTGATAACACCTGTTTTGGTGCAGGCGCTGCTATGACACTTGCAATGAAAAAAAAAATACACACAAAAGCTAAGCAAACTGTTTTGTAATGTTTGCAAGTCTATCACTTTGCATTTTTTTGATGCTGTTAAATGTATATTTTCATTTTCTTAAAAATTAAGACCCAATTAGTTTCTAGTAACCAGCTAGTAACCCTGGGCAGAAGTACCCTATCATAACGACATAATTATCATCACTTACAAAAAAAAATACAACTTCATTTTTTCAAACATTGCCATCACATGAGAGATTGGTTTAAAAGTTAACTGTTTTTTTCAGATTAAAAAGGAACCAATAAGTTACATAACTATAAAATAATTGAAGTAAACATAAACTGTGCACAGCAAAATATTTATTACTTGGTCAACATAACAAGCTTCTGTGAAAAACATTTTGCTTTAATTAAATGATAGCTCCAATGAACATTTGGCCAGCACTTATAAATACTTGTATTAAGTCTAAATACTTGTACAAAGTCTAAATACATGTACATTTATAAAGTCTAAATACATGTATAAAGTCTAAATACATGTATAAAGTTTTACCCCTGCTTAACTCTGTTCAACTATAATACTGCTTGCCACCAAATTTCTGATTAAAATTTTTTTTTTTTTCATTAATTAAATTAATTTTTATATATGCCTGGACACATAAAAAATATGGGAATATTATGGTATTCATCAAAATTTTAAAACTATTACAGTCAGTCTGGCAATGTCAATGTGTAAGAAATGAATAAGAAAAGCAAATCTTCATATATAAAATTCACCATTATTATTATTAGTATTGAACAAAATTGTAAAGGTTTTTTTTTATGAATTATATAAACTGAAACATAAAGATAAACAGTTCAGTTGCATGAGACAAATAATGTTAAGCGACCTTATAGCAAAAAAAAACAATAAATTCAAATTATTTTACTTTCCATGAACAGTTTATTTAAAACATAAATATCAACAATAAGTTGAATAGGAAATAACAGCTTAGTCTATCTCTCTCTCTCAAATATATCTACAAATATAGCCTATATTCTATATTGCTGTACATATACATAGAAATATTGCACCATGTAGTGCTGCTTAGCGCCATCATTTCTGGGATCTTATCTAGCACATTCAGCAAAGTAAAACAGTACATAATATAATTAACTCTCCCTCATATAATGTAATAAAAAAAATATTTTTTAATGCCTTCTGAATAATCTTTTTTTTATTGTTATTACTAAACTTTTGTAATACCAGCACTTACTTGAGCAGGCATAGTCTCTGCATTGCAGCCACTGACTTTGATCCCAGCATATAAACAGGCCCTGTAGTGAGCCTCAACTATATCTCTTCCGTAAACTTTGTTAGAACCAACACCGCAATAGTACGGCCCTGAAATAATTGTATCTGGGCTCAAATTATCACAATAAGTTTTATATTGAACTAATAAATACCACTGACTTTTTCAAATGCAGCTTATCATATTCGCATATTCATAAAAAAAATAAATATAAAAAAAGAAACATGAATTTTTTTTAAACATCATAAATGTCATTTAAAATTGGTTTCGTTTCAAAAAAATTCATAAGTACACATGGAACAGATTGTGAAATAACACATTCTTATAGATAATAAAAAAAAAAGCTGATTTTTTAAAAAATGTGTCATAATTTTATCAATAATGATTTATGATTGAAGTAATGATAGATAACTGAATGGCTTTAGATTGCGAGTTCAGACAGTAAGGTGCAGGTCATGTTTTTCAATCCTAGTGATGTCATTTAACAGTGAACTCCTAGAATGACTCCATATTCAGTGCAGCCTAGGAAGGGATGTATAATGGGCAATAAAAATCTGCCCCCCCCCCCCCGATAGTGGTTTAAGTTGTGATATAGAGTCTTAAGAGATATCCTGATGAGGACATCATGATTCTAATACCAGCCACAGAAGAGCACTATCATAAAATATGACTGCTATCAAAATAATATGGCAAATGGTTATTCGTCTAAGTGGTGGTAATCCAAATTTTATCTTACTTATCTTAGCCCATAACGTTTAAGAATGGTAAAATGTTATTTGAAGTTAAATAAAATGCAAATGTTAGAAGGACATAAAAAATGATAGGAAGCTGTTAAAAAACAAAAACCTTGTGGTCCAGGGAACCCATTTTTAGGCCACCCATAAGGATGACCATCATAATCTAGCAGGGTGTACTCCTGTTCAATTCCAAACCAGGGATGAGCATCTTTGGCTGCCTCCATAGCTTCTTTACAAGACTTCCTTCTATTGGTTTCTAAGGAAATATTAGCAAGTATCATATTTATAAAATAACATGCAGTCAGAAACAATATATTTATAGATGTTGAACTGCTTTATTTAGCTTAAAAACTTGTGATTCAGTATATTAAAAAAAAAATTGTATAAGAAACAAAGTTATTCTACTGAAATATGAATGACTGTCACAGGAAATAAAATGTAGGTAATGGAAATGACGTTGCTAGGACAATATCTATATAAATAATAGCAGTCTCACGTCCGTGTTATATCGAAATAGGAAATCAAGAATTCAATATGGCATCTTGCCGGTGTCTCGGTTCGATAAATATTTTTTTAATAAAATCTACAATTTAAATTGTAATACAATCATGACTTATCGGATCTGCCCGAAACCAAAAATAACCTATCCTACTGATCAAACCTAAGGGAATATAACTCTATGCAAAGGTTTTGCAGGGTACAGCTAGTAATAGTACTAATATCCTTAAGTTCCTATGCTGTCTACCACTACCAATCCTTTCTGATCTGTCAAGCTCAGGGGCTAGCGAACCTTTTGAATTGTATGCCACAATGTTCTAAAATTTGGCAGAAAGGCTGGACCAAGGATGGATGATGTGTTTAAATGTAATAATATAAATTAAATGTTTAATGAAGTCCCTTTGCTCATTTTAAGGGTCACGTGGGTGGGTAAAAAAAAAAAGCCAAACCAGCCATACTTGGCCCGCTGTATGCACATCCCTGGTCTAGTTTTCATGGTAGCAAAGGTTAGGTTTTAGACATCTATCCAGAGGACACAGTTTTGAGCAGTCTTCCCCAGTAGTGCCCTATATTCTAATTTTAAACAGATCTCCATGTCTGTCTCAATCTCTGAACTCATTTATTGCCTTGTGGGTTCCAATTTAGGGGATTATCATTTGGTTTTAACAATCAAGATAAAAAAAATAATAAAAAAATATAATTGTGTCAATTAATTAGGCTTGAGAAATGGAATCCACAAAGTTTTTTTTTTATTATCTCATAACTCACAACGCTTCTTACCAGCAGGTTTTTTGTTATATTTGTACACTTCACAGAGGACCAGTTTGTTCTTTCCACCTCTGAATGGATCCTTGAACACAGCACAAGGATACAGGTACATGTCTGAGTTGGATCCCTCTGCCTGGTAGGTACTAGAACCATCAAAGTTCCAGATGGGACAATCTGATCAATGGAAATATATATACATATAAAATGATGAAATAAAATTCACATAAAATAAAAGTTCCCAAACAAGATACATAGATGTATTTAAATTTCACTTTTTTTAATAATGTACGGTCTTTTTTTTTTACGTTCCACAAAAATGCTGCATGGAAAAAATCCCATTAAATGTCTATATTTTTATTTTATAAATGGATATGTTCTCAAATGTTATCAATTTAAAAAAAAATGACATGAAAAAAGTCTGAAATTAAAAAAAGAAAGATGTCCTAACAATTTATTTCTAAATTTCATACAAAACATTAAATATAGTTGTAATTAACTATAATAAATTAACTTAAAACAATAAGACCTAAGAGTTACAGTAAAAGGACTCGAAAATTATATTTTAAGAAGTACGTTTTCTCTCCTGACAGATTTATTCTGCAATTACAACTAATTACAGCATAATTTTATTTTGCCATATAAAAATAAAAGGAATCTATTTTTAAAAATATTTATTAACTGTTTGGTTGAAGTTCTCATCAAATGTAATCATTTTTTAATTAAAAGATTCATTATCTCTAAAAAAAATAAGGATCATAAAAGTATTAAAAAGGATCATTTCTATATCTAAAAGTAGAAGAGACAGATGGTTAAGGGCTAGACTGTCGACCTCAGAATCCCAGGTTCGATCTCTAGTGAAAACAAAAGAAAATTTTTAAGTTAAGTTGAGTGATCATTCCAAGTCTCTGAAGGTGCCTCCATGGCTACTGCATAATCAGTTATGGCAGTGATGAAAGAAGGGTACTAAAAAAGTCAGTCCCATAATGGTTTATAGAATCTGAGAGATAAACATCTCATCCATAAAGAGACTTCACAGATCTACAAAACCTTCTAAAGGACTTCAGCAATACAATTAGTAAGCCTAAAAATTAATTCCAAAAAAAAAAATTATAAAAAACTTTTTTTTAAACGCATAAATGCTGTAATACCAAGCAAGAAAAATTAAATAAAAAAAGAAAGCAAGTAAAGCTAATGAGCCCTTATATTGTAATTGTATTTTTCAAGTAATCTGTAAAGGGTGTGTGTTCAGGACATTTATAAATGTAATGACACTAGATCACACGTAGAGTAAAGTGATATGAAATACCCTTAAATAATATTTTCTTAACTTGATAAATCCTGTTTTATTCCTGACAGACTGGTTAAACCTTCTTATTTCAGATTTCATTTGAAAGAGAATAAGATTTCCATATAAGAAGTTTTTTTATTTCAATTTGTAAAGTATGATGGTGGAATGACAAATATCTCAATGGACAGTGTCGAAAGTGTGGAAGTTTAGATCATTAGGAATCATTATCACAACCTGGCAGATTTCCTTTAATTTAGCAAAAACTCTAATAAGTAAAAAAAAAATAAAATACTTCTGCATTTCTTTTTTCTTCATTAAAAACCAGTGATTGATTACCTTTAACAAACCATGCACAATTTTTTTTAAGAAAATAAAGGATTTATTTTTCACTTTTAATCTTTCATTAAAAATGCATTCAAAGCAAAGAAAAATTCTTATATCCTTACAAATTTTGCCTCTATTCTGTGACAAAGTCATTTTTATTGAAAATTTTAGTGTCACTTTCTTTGCTAATTTGGCTACTTGCAGAGTTATTTCAGCAGTTGTTTCGTTTTGGTAAACAAACCTAAGAGGCTGTTTAAAAGCTTTGACTCAATAAAAAATTGTCAAAATTATTGTATACTTCTAAGAAACCAACACTAAAAACACTAAAAAAAATTTTAAGAGGAAAATTTGAAAAGATTAAGGCTTATTTTTATAAATTCTACATTAGTTAATGATTGAGGTCCTAGTTTAACAGTGCCTACCAATCTTACCATTTAAAAACATAATTAGTTTTTGAGCATATTTTCATGAGATATATAATTATGATATTACTTTTTTAAAATTAAAACTATTATTACTTTGCAGAGATGAGATATTTTTAATTTTAGCCAAATGCTTACTACCAACAATGAAGGCTTTTGGGGGAAAAGTCTATTTTTAGCTATGAATGATTACCGTAGTCAAACTAAAAAAAGAAATTTGACGCCTGCATTCGGATTTTTTTAAAATTTTGCCCAAGTGTGAGTGGGGAGGATTGTCAAGCGATATAGAGTAATTGACTGTTAACCTGAATGTCTTGGGTTCAATTCTTGGTGAGGACCAATAAAATGTTTCCAGGTCCCAGTGAAAGATGGTTGAAAGACCCCCCCCCCCCCCAGTCCATATAATTTAAATTGGTACCTGACTTAAGTTGAAGTAAAGAATTCTGGGCGTTGTGCTAATCACACAATCCCTAAGTATGCCTCATAGCTACCGATACTGATGAATTCATATCATCTACCACCTGATGGCCCTTAAGAGAAAAGGAAACTTTTAGTTGTGGGAAAGTTTTGTGCTGCGAAAGCTTTCAACTGAGAAATAGCACAACAAAAATGTTTTTGCCTTGGGTGAAGAGAATTTTAAGAGTACAACAAATATATATGAAATTATAAATGGTCTAAGAAAATGTGATCAAAATATTTACCATCAGGTTTTTCTGGTTCAAAGTCCAATGTACGGCATTTACTTCTTATACCTTCACCAGTGCCATCTATCCATATGTATTCAGCCATAATCTAAGGAAAATGAATGCGATGAGAAAGAATGAATATTTAATTATACAAAATTTCATATATATATGTGTGTGTACATGTCATGGCATATGTCTGATAGGCGGCGAATAGCAGCAAAAGTTTGTTTGCCCCTGATGGCACAAAGGCGAAGTGGGGTACCATTTGGAATGTATACCCTTTTGGATATGGGTCCAACATTTTGCGTCTGGGACCTCAACCTATCATAGTCTGTCTCTGTTCACATGGAAAGTTATTATTTTAATATAAATATTCGATAGCTGAATCAAAGAAAAGTCTTATTCTCATATAAAATGAAAACATGAGTCATACAAACCTGATCATCTGGCTGCTGAAGGTTTAAATATTTTTCAACAATCATCTTGTTGGCAGCCATACCTTGTCCGGCTGGGGGTAACATGAGACACTGTGACAACAGGTCTGTTAATGAGATGTGGGAAAGTAAATAATTGTGATAAAAAAAAAAAACAGAGAATCAAACTTGGTTTGGGAAATTACACATAAATTGACATAAAATATATAGAATATGGGGGGAGGGGGGTATAAGACAATCGATGCTTAAAAAAATCTAACATAAAAAATAGTATTCTACAGTCTGATGTATATTAAAATGCGTATTTGAAAAAAAAAAACGAAAGCCAAAACAAAATGAATTGCAAAGAAAATAATTTGCTGAAAAGTCAGTCTCTTAATTGGCACTGAATAATGAATTATAATTCAAAACAAATTAAAGTATTTGAAGTTATGGCTCAAAATATAAAAACTACAAAAGTTAAACTTGATGTGATGCTACTTAGCTCACAACTTACACTACGAATACTACACTAGTCTCACTAGACTACACACACAGTTACAGTATATAAATAACGACTCAGTCCATGTCACTGGCAGTGAAGAAAAACAGTGAAGAATAAAATTAAAGGAAATCTTACGATTTGACCTGCTGAAAAACCACTTCTCCGCCCCTTTTCATGACTTTCATTTGGACGCTACTCAGTGGCAAATAATCAACACAGTCAACACAATTAGTTCAAAGACCATTTAAAGTGACACTTAATGTGATTTATACAGTTAAAAATAGTAACATAATTGGCTACACCACTAACCGTAAAAATTAGAAAAGTACACACAAGCTCAAGTACACCTTCACAATCACAATTTGAAATACCGGTAATATTAAAAATAAAAGAAAACTTAACACTATATAACAATAAATTTATTTAAAAATCAATTTAAGTTAAATATTTAAAAATAATATTCAATAGCAGGTTTAATAGTATAGCAATGATAAATCAAAATCAATAATAAATGTGTACTATTAAATATTAACCTATGTTTTATAATTGTATAACATACAGCCCGTACAAGTAGTCCAAACTCTGGCAAAACTGTGAGTGATTTCTTGAGTCTCACTTCAAAATAATATAACAATCTTTAATTTTGATTTCGACCAAATTTCTTATACATCGAAGCGATGCATTTAGGTTGGTTGAAGCAGGAAGGAATATATAATTACAACATCTGTAATACGTGTCTTGTGATTTGTCAGATGTAATTGCATCAAATCCTTGTATTGTATAGGCATACAACGGCTCAATAATCTGAATGGCTTTGTTTATTTTAAGTACAGTGTGTAGGCCTCCCAGAGGCGGATCAAGGTCTGGTGGGAGCGCAGAAGAAAGTACTGGACCATTAGGTTAAAATATAAGGAAACATCGAAAAGGGTCTAAATTTGTACAATGCTGCAGCCCCGTAGCCAAAGGGTGCACTGCCCCCCCCCCCTTTAAAAAAGAAGAAAAGAGGAAAAAATAAAGAAAAAGTAAAGGTGCCCCCTTGCTGGGTATTGGTGCCCCCCCCTGCCAGGCAATAGCAAGGGGGGGGGGCAGGTAATACATTTTACTAAGTAGAACAAATAAGCAGTGGGGCCAAACAAAACGCATGCAACACAATATTTTAGTTTCAGTTTTTATTTCGTTTTTTCTGTAAAATTTCAGTTTTCGTCTAGTTTTAGTCTTGCTGCTAATTTTAGTTTTAGTTTTAGTTCTCGTCAACGAAAACAACACTACTGTTAGTGCTACGCGGGTCTTGCATTTTAATTGTTCGGCTCCCAAAGGATTTGTTTATTTTGGTTCACAAAATGTAGATATATTGACAATAGTACAGATCTTCAAAGTATTTTTTTTACAATATAAAAACAGAATGCGCCTGTTTTCGACAGAACCACAGAATATCGTAGGGCAAAGCCAGAGGCGTACCTAGGGTGGGGGGTCCTAATTCGAAAGTCCCCTTGGGCCCCAACTTAAGGGGGCCCAAATTTTTTTTATACTACATATTAAGTACATTAACTCATGTCATGGTGTCGAATGTCAAAATGCAGTGGCCAAGCCCCCCCTCGGACCCCCAAATCCATAAGTTCGGCACTGTGCAAGGCTCCCTTCGGCGCAGGGCCTGGTGCATATATCTAAGATTCGAAAAACATCTTCCAGTAAAATAATACCCTATGGGGGTGGGGGGTGGGGGGGGGGCATGTGTAGCTGCCGTCGCTTGAGCTTGAAACCGCCACGCCTCTGTCTTATGTTTCGTATACTGACTGCAAGAATTAAGAACCTGTTGCAAATTCCAGATCTCTTTTTAAAAAAAAAAACAATTAAAATACGTAATTTTCAAGTTTTGCTATTCGCGACCCACTATAAAATCATACATATAAGATATATCTATGTATAAAACCGCATCGTTTGTCGCTATCTACACGCAAAGAAAGAACTATAGAATAAAAGAAAGAGAGCATTCATTTATTTATATATTCACCAGTGTCGAGGAGTTAAGCTTGATTTAAATATTCATTAATTTAGTTTGTGCATGTGTGTTAATCACACTTTTTAAGTAACTCTAGAGAGTATTAATTTTTATATTGTTATGTGACGTAGTTTTTTCTAGTTTGACGTCATTTAAGATTTTGCTTCGAAACAAGCTTTGTAGATTGAAAAAGTTACTTTCTAGTTCTTGAACATACAAGACGTATTATTATTTAACTCTAGAAGAAGTTAATATATTTGCTTTCACATAACAAGTTATATATATATATTGTTTGATCTTTCTAAGACGTGCCTTTATCATATAACATGTTTGCTACATTAATGTCTTCGTTAAATAAATGTACCAATGAATCAGCAACATTGAGTTGAGCATTAATTTGAGTAGTGTTTGTGTGTGGAATAAGTGACACGCTACCACAGCAGCGCCTTCAAGTTCAGTCTAACTGCAACTGCAGTCAGACCCAAACATCATTACAACTTACAACCTTCACAACCAGTAAGTAAGTTGTGTACATTGAAATCTGTGTGTTCATATATTTGTTTACCACTTTAACCATAAATAATTAAGCAAATATAATTTTTAAAAAAACATATGACAGATTGACAGAGTGCTCGGTGTGTTTATGAATAACACCAGAAACAATAATATCTATAATTACAAGATATATGTATATATGAACATTCTAATATTTTTGCATATCGGGCATATTTTCTTCTTTTTATTTTGCATAATTAGTAAGTATAAATATTTCAGTTGTTTTTTTTTTTACTACAATCAGGAGGGGACTTGTGTCAGTTGGGGATTTTTCATTAGATGGGGACATTTTAGAAAAAACAGATGCCCGTCAACAATTTATTGGCAATGGATTTCATTCCAATGTTTGTAGATTTTGCTCTGATAAAATATTTGATCCCGGTAAATGTTTTGAGCGAAATGTACAACAATCGGATTTAAAGTAAACATATATATTGTTTAAACCCAAGAAACTAGACGATGATTTTGATGAAAACCACAGATTAGAGTTGAAAACCGAAGTGGGTTTTTTTTTTGTATGCTGTAGTAAGTGTCAAATATGTGCATGATGATTAAACAATACAAAGTCCTCCCAGCTTTAAATGGGTGCCTTTATACGCCTTGGCTACAGAAACAGATGAATTCTACACCTCGTCAGCCCAGAGGTTAAGGGAGTTGTACCACTATTGATACTAAACAAAAATTAGTTATGAATGGACATAATAGGGTGGAATATTTCAACCACACATTGCAGATGTAAGTTTTCTAACCGATTTTTTTAAAAAATGAAAACGATAAGAAAGCAGAGCTTTGAACAAAATAATCTTAAAGTAAACAAAGCAAGAGGCAAAAAATAGTTTTTATGTTGTAGCTTAGAAGATGATTCATAACAAAACAGATAAGGTTTTGTAATATATCTTCACCAAAAAGTGTATTCCTAACTAATTGCGTTCATCTATGACCCAGATTAGACAAGCAACCCCCTCCTTCCCTATCAGCTTTGGAAAGGAAGTGTTTCACTAAATATTGTTTTACATTGAGACAGATGGGATACTTGTACTTGCATCTTGGGTACTTGTACTCGTACTTGAGCTTTAGATGGTGTAAACAGGGCGATGCGGGGGGGGGGGCACTTTATCTGCTACCGGGTGTTCAGTGCCGTGATACCTCAGAATCAGGGCTCGATTTACCGCCGGGGATATCCCCGGCACTGAGACCTGTCATCCCCGGCTCTGCTTTAGCTAATATATCCCAGCTGGGGATGAAATCATAGACATTTATTCCCGGGTCTGCAGAATTCTTTTTTCATCCCCGGCACTGGTTTTTTTTCTTAAATCAAGCTCTGCAGTCAGAATACGAACTTAATCCGTATGAAAGTGTTCGAACTCCTTGGCGTTTAGGTGTCGATTCAAATGTTGGAGTTTGTCGCCCCGTGGGGTGCCATGTTTAGCTATATTATGACTCAGCAAATGGGTGGGTGTTTTTCAGTAGCAGGCTTAGTGGTTGACAACTGAAGCAACTGGGAAAGAGGGGGGGGGGGGCTACTCCAACAATGGAAACTCGCCCAGGTACTGCTAAGGCTAAGGCCAACTCAGCTGTTTGTGAACATAGCGGGGAGAACATTGCTGGAAGGCGCCAGGGGCCCGAGATTTAGTAAATTGATTGAGCAGATAATAAAAAAAAAACAGGAAAGAAACATTTTTTTAGACTTATTATTGATTTACAATAATACTGATTCCTTAAATTATTCAATTCCACAAATATCCTTTAACATGAAATCCTTATTGCTGGCTCGAACACAGATACATTGTGCTTAATATTAAGTTAATATTGATCTGTATTATAAAATTTACTTACTTAATCTAGGTCAGGGGTGTGTCGTGGGCCACGGCGGGTCTTACATTCGACAGATGGGCCGTAAAGAAGAGTGGATGGGTGGATATGAAACGTAATGAACTAATAGTGCTGGGGGTCCACTTTCTCTTGTGATGTGAGCGGTGTGCGGGTAGGATCAAATAGCAAAGCAAAGCCTGTAGTTTGCCCACCTTCGGTATAACTGGCCGAGAGAAGTTAAAAGTGGTCGGATTTCAGCAAATCCTGATAAGCCAGAGTTAAAAACAAAATCTCGCAACTCAAAAATACATTTAAAAAAAGCGATTTTTAATTTTTGATTTTTTTTTAGTTTGGAGCAGTACTTTCAAAGCCGTTATCTTGTCTCGACAGGCACATTAGACGGCAGCATAGTCCCTCCCCCCCTCTGGGGCCCATTCAAGTTTTAATTCTTATTACATCTGACACTAAGAGAGCCCGGGCAGGTACTTTTCACATGTGACCAACAAGCATCTATGGAAGTCTCCACATGGGGCACCAAAATAAAAAAAAAAATAAAAAGTTTCATTAGCCCTACAGGGCCATCGGGGCAAATGAAGTGTATAATCATTTGTTTCTATAACCTCGGCATGTATATGAAATGTGTGGTTAGCACAACGCCCAGCCGCCTTTACTTTCCCAAATTAAATGAGGTACCTATGTAAAGTTGGATGGACTTGCGGAACGACTTTGCACGAAATTTCACCTGGAAAAAAATTCCTTGGTTCTCTCCAAGGATCGAACCCAGGACTCTTAGGTCGACATTCGAGTATCTACACCACTGGGCCTTCCGTCACACAAAATACAAAAGAATAAACTTAAATTACCATTCCCAGGATTCTCATTGGCTAATGCTACAATGCGGGTCTCACGTTAAAAAAAAAACAACCAAAAAACTATGACAGAAAAAAGTCTAACATAATATCAGGACACATGAAGTTACTTATGCCATGACTATTGAATGGCTCCAAACAGGGTAGTACAGAGACCAGAGAGAAGAGAGTATTGCATTTTCTTCTAATAACGTTTCATCCTGTAAAAGCATTTGCGTGTTGGAATAAAGTTTACAATGATCAGTGAATAAAATATTCACACAAAACCTCATCAACAAGTATCACTGTATTAATAAGTCATTAACTTGGCACTTAATGTCATGTATTAATTCACCATCAATCGAGAACTTACTTGCTATAGAGGAGACACTGACGATGACTTTCAGAATCCGCACTCAAATGTTCTACTTTTATTTTTCTTCCTTTAGCGAAATTTTTTTCTTCACTCACAAATCCATAGGCTACGCATCCATTAGATTGTTGATTTATTTCTCGTCTGCTGATAACGAATTCACTTCTGCTATCATCAGATCCGGGGACATTTAAATAGTTAACTCGTTTCTTCAAAACATAATTTGTATCTGTGTCAAGGATCACTTTATCAGTGACAATAAAGTAACCAAGTCTTGACGCTAAGCAAAAGTAGCCTACTATTGTGTGCCATATTAAAAGGCATATTTTGGAGTCCTAGGCAAATGAGTGATCGGCTGCCCTGGTTAAAGGTCTATTTTGAAGTCCTAGGCAGGGCCGGCTCTGAGCATAGGCGACATAGGCAGCTGCCTAGGGCGCCTAATTGCTAGGGGCGCCAAATTTTAGAAAATAAACTTTCTTTACTGTTCATGCAGAAGGGGCGGGCGTCCTAATAGATGACTGCCTAGGGTGCCAAATTGCCTGGGGACGGCTCTGGTCCTAGGCGTGAACAATTAGGGGTCCTATGTAAAGGTACATTAGGACCCACTGGCGGCGGAGAAGGGGGGGGGGCAGCGCCCTCCCTCCTTGAATTTCCAGTCTGCCCCCCCCCCTAAAATTTTAACTTTTTTAACTTTGTAATTCATTTTAGTTTATATGTATCATTTTCATTTTCATAATTCATTTGATTTATTTCTTAAATTTAATATTTGAAAGAAATTAATAATTAATTGACATTTTACAGTAATCACATTATTGAGAGTTGTTGTGGCATATTTTAAAATTAGTTGCAAGTACCCGGCTTTGCCCGGGTTTAAAATAATGTTTTCTTTTTATTTAAGAAGCGTAATTTGACGTTTAATTAAGATTTAAAATAAGACGCGTAAAAAAGGATTTATTTGCATGCAAATTGCAATAAAAGGATACATTTATCTTAAAGCCATGTGAAACACAACATTTTTGGCAGTTCCTCTCTCTCCCTCCCTCTTTCCCTCCCTCTCTCTCCCTCTTTTTTTTCTTCCATCCCTCTCTCCCTCCCTGCCTCCCCCTCTCTCTCTCCCTCCCTCCCTCCCTCTTTCCCTCCTTCCCTCCCTCTCTCTCTCTCTTAGGCATGACTGTATCAAAAGATGACAATTTCTATGATGAAGGAATGGAATGTAATAATGTAGTAAGTAATGTGATATTTGGTTCCCCTTACCGATCATATTTATAGTAAGTTAGCTATGTGGGAGAGAAGCTCGTAAACCTGAAATCGGGGTAAAAGTTGCCAATTTTCATGTCTTTGATATCCAAAATAATTAATTACAATTAAAGTACCCATTAAGATGGAACGAAACCTGTTTAAGAACATTCCCCATGTAATTTTGTGTACGTGTACCCAGTGCTGGGGGGGGGGGCTCACATATTGAAAAAAGACAGTTTGACAGTCTTTTTTGTAACTTTATAACGTAAATTATGCATTGATGATTAGGCCTGGGGGGGGGGGTGGCTCAAGACCCCCCCTGCCCCGGTTCCCTTCCCCCCCGGTTGCGCCACTGCGTGTATCAAATTTCACGTTATTTGGTTGTCTGGATCTTTTAAGGGAACAGACAGACATATAGCAAATGCGTCTTATAAGTATAGAGAAGTATTGCCATCTACCGAATGACGGCAAATGTAATTTTTAAAGAAAATACAATTATTTATTATCTTTTCATAAATTACTTTTTGTTTATTGAGTTTCCCGTTTCCGGTTTCATATTCATCATCATTCATGATAATTATCAGTAATTTTCTGATCTATTTTCACTATTAAATTTGTAAACAAACTGACATTACGAATCAGTTGAGGACAGAGGTACTCAATGTTCATTTTTATTTTTTTAATATATAATTTTGTTATAATATCGATTAAATACTTGCTACAGAATTACTATATTCTATTATAGAATTAAGATGGTAAAATTTGTCTTTCGGTCATATTTTGTCTTGCCCCTCCCTTAATTTCAAAGGGGGGGCGCCGCCCCCCCCCCTTGAATTTTGGCTTGCCCCCCCCCCCTTAAAATATTTCGTTCCGCCGCCGATGTTAGGACCCTAAGGCAAATTCAAATTGGAAGGCCGAGGCAAACACGCAAGGCAGCTGTTTGCAAATAATGGGCCCCTAATCAGTGGCATCACTATGGTTGGTTGGTGTTACAGATTTCGAAATTGCCTGAACTAGACCTGAGAGAATTTACTTTAAAATACTTGAGCGATAAAAACGACAGTATTACTGACTGTATTTCAGAAAGATGTATGTTAATTTCATTAAACTGAGTTTGTAAACTAAGTCTTCCATTTCATGAAACCACGTGACTACATTCGTCCCCCCCTCCTTTTTTTTTGAACGTTTGCGAAAAATCTCTATATTAAACCGAGCAGCTTTGAACTGTATTCATTTACCTAAGCTCCAGACGCTCTGCATGGTGGCACTATGTGCTACTGCTCTGCATGGATGTATCATGTGCTTCTGCTCTGCATGATGGCACCCTGTGGTACTGCTCTGCATGGTGGCATCCTGTGCTACTGCTCTATATGGTGACACCCTGTACTACTGCTCTATATGGTGACACCCTGTACTACTGCTCTGCATGGTGGCACCCTAGGCTACTGCTCATGTTTTTAACTATGATCAGCTATCAAACCGACTATATAGAGTTTTTCTGCTATGAAATTTAGAACAATTCATTTTGGTGTCACCCCTAAAATGGTGTCACCCAGTGCGAACCGCACCCCCCCCCCCAGTGATGCCACTGCCCCTAATCAGCGGATCTAACGGCGGACGCAACGAAAGCGCCTCCGAGGCTCCAAAGCTTCAACGGTCCGCAAAGCCCATTATACCCACAAAACCCATCTTTATAATATTTATGATGTCTCCTTTTATTTTAAGGGGGGTTCACTAATTACTTCTCCGCCCGGGGCCTCATTAGACCTCAATTCGTATCAGCCCCTTTTACGCCAGTGCCCCGACAATAAACCAGATTGCCCTTCCTTGTATCTGGCCAGTTGAAAATCTCGATATATCTCCCCCACCCACCCACCCAGAGCAACGTGAGCCCTAGACAGACACCACCTAGATTGTTTATCCATAAAAACGGCGCTGGATGTCTTACAATGTCAGTGTTAAAGAAAAAAAATGAACAAAAAAATCTGATATTCACTGAAATTACATGATTTCCTATCAAATTGTTCTATTTATCAGAGGAATGACTTGCTATTGTGCTTTATCCCAGTTCTATTTCATATCAAATATGATTCATTTCTAGAAATCAAATTTTCTTTCCATATCTTTCTAAAACGCGAGTTATTTAAAACAGACTAAGGGGAAAAAAATTAAACGATTGAACCATACTTCTTCCATTAAATAGGGTTAAATATATTAAATGTGATTCCATGCCACGTGGAAGGCGAGTAGGCCCTATATTACCGTTTCGTATGTACTAGGACGAGCAAATCGCAGCAGACAGCTTGCGATAAAATTAGATCGTTTATTATTAAGTGAAGTAAAGGCTACATGAAAATTTCACGCTCTCAAAATTTAAGTGTTGATATTAAGAAAATCTTTATATATAAAAACAGCGTGTAAGAAAGATGGTAAGAAGCCAAATTGAACTTGTGCGCGGTTGCTCTATCGTGCCACACCCACTTGTCTCTGTGCTGTAAAATGTCATAATGAAGTATTTATTTTTTGCTTTTCAGTGCAATTTTATAAAAGCTGATTTTTTTAATGCTTCGTTTTGATTTTAATATTGAGAGAATCAATTAATGTTTAAACAAAATAATCCTAACTTATTAGCGTTGACGGGTAAAACGTAATTTGTGACGAATGAAATGTAGGCCACTTCTGCACATTAGGCAGGTGGCATATATTAGCACCCATATCTTTACCTAATGGTGTGTTGAAAATGTTAAAGTGTCACGTTTGAACTCCCGAATTACCGGGCAAGGCCGGGTACACTGCTAGTCTAACTATAATAAAGAGATTTTTTTTTTAATGCGTTTGTTTACCATCTCACACTGATTGATAACACACGTATATGTTATCGTATTGTTTTCTATTAATGTAGAAAAAAATAAAAGCTAGGGAAATGCTATTTAAAATAATAATATCCGGTTAAATAGTGCGAACACACGCGCGCATGTATAAACATTCTGTGGTGCATACCAAATTTTAAAGGTACAGACTTATTATTTGTTGTGAGGTAAAGCGCTCGACTGTCGACTGAGAACCCTGGGTCAATCTCCGGCGAGGGCCAAGGGAGTTTCTCAGGCCATGTAGAAAATTCCCCCTTGGTGTCTCTATGGCTATTGCAGTAACAGCTATGGTGTAGATTGTAGATGAAAGAAGAGCACTATAAAAACCGTTCCAAAGTGGTTTTAGGATCTAAGAGACAAACATCTCATCCTTGCAGGGACTTCACAGGAAAAAAAAGGCAACACAAATTTCTTGACAGAGGTCACAATCTTTTGCTTGTCGATTTAAAAGTTTATTTCGCTTCATAATTGTGTGTGTGTGTGTGGGGAGCAGTGTAGACCTGAGAATTTTTTGAGTGTTAAGTTTCCAAGTCTATCCAGATTAAAATAGTATCAGAATCTAGTTGCGGTTGGGCGATGTGCTAGTCAGACCTGTCTACCAAGGTGCCTCATTTGCACTTTGCTAAAAATGGGGATGAAAAAACTAGTGGTTTACAGGATCTAAAAATTAAATTTGGTGATGATGCAGATTTCATTTCTCCTTAGAACATTGATTCTCGATTCCTGGTATCTCAGTTTCATACAATTACAGAAATTATTTAATTACAGATTCTTCTTTACATTCAAGACTTTTGGTTTAAGTATTCAGCAATAGATAAATGTTTTTTTATGAAGAAAGAAAAAGAAACTGGTACATAATCTTGACCAAAACCAGTTCTATTACTGCAACTAATCATACCAAACGTTACAATTGAAGAATGTGATTGTGAACGCCCGTTCAGCAGCTCAATGAAGTAACGTAAGAGAGAAATGTGACATATTATAGAAGAATTAAATGCATAATACACATTCAGGACAACTGTTCATTGAAGAAACCATCATACATTACTGTAAGCATATTTACACTGACACATACAATCATGTATTGACAAGAAGTAGAGACACATACTAACATTTATTGACTGGCTACATCATCTCAAGCCATATGATGAACTTTACGTATATTTATTTATCCTGTATGATAAGGATTAGAGGATTTCAATTACCTACTGGCCCTGTAGTGCCTCCATTACCAGAGCAACCTTAGCCATAGTGCTGCATTAACAGACACCTCAACTTCAAACATTTTACAGTGACCTATTCACAGTAAATCATTCTAAAAATCAAAAGCAGTCATAAGTAACAAAACAACAAACAAGACCAAAACCAAATTATTTATAACTTTACTTCTCAGACAAAAAAACTTGTGCTGCATGTTAAAATTCTATAAAATGACATCATAAACATACAACGCTCTGTAAAAAAAAAATTACAAATACAACTATTTATTATACAAGTAAAGACAACTAACATTTTATTACATGGTTCTGGAAAATTCCTTTTTTTAATGAACAATTGGAAATTCCATTAAAAAAAAAAATCTTTGTGGAGCAATTGGCAAAGGAAAAAAAAAATTTAAAAAAAAAAAAGGTCAGAAGTGTAAACCTGAAACACATAAGAAATGCACAAGTTACTTGACGCATAAACCCTCTTACAGTCTCTCACAATGGTAAACACCACAAACTGTAATGAACACACAAACATAAAGGAAAATAGACATAACCATTTGAGAACCTATGTGTCGTACATGTTTAGTGATTTGAGAACAATGAGACCGAACCTGATGAATTATTATTATTTTTTTTTTTATTTCTGAAAGTTTTTGTAACCCAGTCATTTAAAATGTTATACAGCCTATATGTACATGGTTGTCAAACCTAGTGGGATGTGAAATATCTATGTTGGTATATCCTTAGATCAATGTCCTCCCATTCATAGTGGTTTTCCTAAAGAGATCAGAGTTTATTCTGATAGTACAGTTGTTCTCACCAGCACCTCAGTTACTGAGTAAGGATCGCAGTTGGATGCAGGTCGTCTGTCCTCTAAGTAACCGGAACGATCTTCTGCCACCTAAAGAGATATTTTAGAATCAAATGAAATGTCATAAGTATCTAAAAAAAAATTCAAAAAAATCAAAATGCAAAACTAAATGTCCCTGAAAGATATGCTGCAACAGTTTTTAAAACAACTTTTTGTCTTATGTAATGAACAGTGCCTCATGTTACAAATGAAGACAATACACTACAGCTAGTGTCCCATGTTACAAATGAAGACAATACACTACAGCTAGTGTCCCATGTTACAAATGAAGACAATACACTACAGCTAGTGTCTCATGTTACAAATGAAGACAATACACTACAGCTAGTGTCTCATGTTACAAATGAAGATGTTACAAATGAAGACAATACACTACAGCTAGTGTCCCATGTTACAAATAAAATGTGAAGTGCATAAATTTTCTGCATTTTGTCAGGTAAACACAGGATGTAATTAGAAATTTGGGCTACAAATGTTTCTGGTTATGAACTGAGTGATGGAATCAAAAGTTCGTAACCTGAGATACCAATGCGCATTAATCAATAACTTTAATACACAAAAATTCATTTTATCTTGGACAAAGGGGAGTAACTTCTATAAACAACTAGCACTTAAAAAAACCCCTCCAATATTCACCAGTTTAAAAGAATGAATGGCTTTAAAAGATAACAGCATTGGCTTAAATTTTATTTGAAACTTGTGATAAGAAACTTAAGTTTGTATATTTTTTTTTATTATTTAAAAAGTTTAATAAAAAGGTACCATGTTTAATCGCATATAGTCAAATTTAGAAGGAAAAAATACGCTGCAATCAGGGGGTCATCTTATATGTGCATAAAACAAAATGGACACAAGGACAGACACTAATGCCAATTTCCCAGCCACGCATTTTCATTGCTATCTGACTCCTTATTTGGTTGTGTGTACAGAGTATATATATAGAGGTGTCACTTCAAAGAATTTAATGTATGCATAGCTGATAATTATACTGAGTATAAATATTACCATGGAGAATTCATTTTCGAAGTCAAAAATGGCATAAAATTAATACGAAATACTAAAAAAAAAAACAACAGAAAATGTTTCCTACTTCGATGGTTTCCTAACCAATACTATAATAACAATATCATGAAGTGTAATCAAATATAGATTTTTTTGTCTAGGCACACTGTGTGTTCATATATCTAATATTTATAATTTAATAATTCAGGAATTCTCTCTAGAAGTGTAATCAAACATAGATTTGTGTTTAGAGATACTCTATAGGCAAATGCATAGAATAAAGTGAGTGACACGACACCGGAGGTTGTGTGTGCGCACCAGTGGTGAGCTGTAACCAAGCTAGAGTTAGCGGGTGAAGCTGACGTCATCTGTACACTGATTTCTTAGAAATAACACAATCAAACAAAGGCAGTGTAGAGGAATCCCCTTAAATCACATTATCTACCGATCACCTTGGCCAAACAACTTATAAGTGGAGGTTCAGATATCATTGTAGCAAACAATGTGGAAAGAGCAGAACACGTTTTTGTGTCATTGCAAAAGGTAAACAAACTTGTATGTAATATTTTTTACATCTTTATAGTAACAGGTTTCTATGAAAAAAAAATACCAAGTAAAATTAGACTATTGTATGGTCGGCCTATATGCTTGTTTTTGCCAAAACTGGCCATTTTAAAGCAGTTTTAGGGGGTCAGCTAATATGGGACGTAGGCTTGTATGCGTGTATATATGGTAATTCAAAAAAGCATTTTTTAATACTAACTGGTTAATCATATATGGGCCATGAAACTTGTGTCCCAAATTGATGCTTGATTACAATGACAATATATATCAGGCCATTCCTAGGGTCACCGGAAGTTTAAAGGTGTATCAAAATATGGACTTATTTATTGAAACAGAATGAATAATACCTGTCGGGGTATTCTGATGCTTGCCCCACGATTGGCAACTCCGGCAGAGAAGTCATGAATGCTGGATGTTTCGTGACGGCCAGTAAGACGACGCTCGTTGTCTTTACCCTCACGGGGGTCATAAGCCTTTATATGACGAACATGGTGCTTGGACAATTTTTCAATGGCTTCCTCAATAGCTCTGGTGAAAAAAGTAAATTATTTCTCATTACGAGATAAAATATTCTGAATTTCATAATAAATGATCAACATCTAGAAAGCTAACTGGCAAAAAATTTATTTATAAACAAATTATAAAAAAAAAAATTTTTAAATGATATTAGGCTGACACTTATCCACACCAGTTTCTATAGTTTGTAATTTTATCTAAAAAAAAAACCTTGAAAAAAAATGCATTTGTAGTTTTTAAAGACTTATTTAACTTGCTCTGTCTGGCTGTACTAAGTGAGTTTCTGATGCTTCTAAAAATCTAAGATAATTATAACGGACTTCTCCAAGCCCGATCGATTTGAAATTTTTAAAACGGTCGAGTCAGTTAACTTATTTCTATGAAGTATAAAGCAGATTATTTTTTTTAAATGTTTTTATACAGAGGGAAATTTGTGGAAAGAGATTGTGATGTTGAAAGTATTGCCCCGTTTGTACTGTGCAAAAGTTCTGAATTATTTTTCCTTAAGCTTAGCTCAAACAAATATTTATAGAATATATATTTAATATATAAAAGTGTGAGTGCCAGTTGTTTGCATCCTATTAATGTAATGACAAAATATTATAGAATTTGTATGTCTTTCAATTCTATTCCTTGTTAAATTAAACAAGGTAGAATGGAAGTCATCTTTTATTATAATCTGTAGATTACCTTTTTGTAAGATAAATAAATGAAAAAAAAAAATCCATATCAGTGCTAACGCTTTTTTTACTTCATATAATTTCTATTTGTATGATCAAAGTCTAAGGAAATATAGTTTTACATTAAAATTTTTTTTTTTAAAAGTGTTTTTAGATTAATTAGATCTGACCATTGAACGTCTACTGTAATTTCTGTTTATACTTGATACTTGATCAAAATATATTTGTATTTATCAAACAACAATATTTCCTTTTGGTCTGTGATGTTCTATTTAAAAAAAAAGGTAAAATCATATTATAATGATTTAAGCAAGAATACTGTATTATAGTAAAAACTGTAAATCTGTTGTCTAGAAGTAATTATACATGTTGAGATTGCACAAAAAATTGAGTTTAAATCTTAGAATTTAGCATGTATGGATAATTTAAAGGGAAATAAAGACAGCTTTGAATGAATAGGTTTAGCATGGAAAATAACCACACAAGTCTATGTAAACATTGCAGGAAAAATTATGCAAATAAAAATATTTGCTACATTTACCAGAAAAAATATGGACTGTAGAGAAAAAAATGTATGTAAAGAACGTTGAACTACAAAGAAACTAACTTAATTCCTCCAGGTTCCCTCATCTCTTTAGTGCTGTAATTGCAGTGTGCTCCAGCACCATTCCAGTCTCCTTCCATGGGTTTAGGATCAAGGGTGACAATCACACCAAAGTCTTCAGCAACTCTGTGGAGAATATATCTGGCAATCCACAGGTGGTCTCCCATCTCTATACCTTCACAAGGTCCCACTTGGAATTCCCACTGGTAAGAAGTAAAGAAAATCAATGAGCAAACACAGAAACCTAATACAATAATGAAACAATGCATTAGAAACCTAGATCCAGTTATTTCAACGCAACTTAATTTTTTAAAGGCCTTAATATTACAAATTTTTATTTGAATGCTTAAAATCATTCGAGAATTATTTATAAAAATAAACCAATATCTCTGCAACGTAGCTGCTTAACAATTACAACACACCAAAGCATAATAAACAGTTTAGTTTAAAAAAATTCTCATGATCTCTGCTGTGAGCAACCATTTTAAGTATTTTTTTTATATTTCTATTTCTCCACATGCAAAATTGTACAACATTTCCCAATTATTCAGAGCAACCTTCCCAACAAAACAAGGTGTTTCTGTTTTTAGAGCAGCAATCTCAACTGCGTATACAACTAACACACTTGGCAACATGTATGTCAATCAAGGCTTGGTTGATGTGAGGTCAAAGGCCAAGTTGAGAGATTGTGTTGAATCTCAATGAAACAGCTCTACAGCACCCAGCCATGGGCGAAAACATTCAACAATACAACGTCACACCCTGCAGAATCAAATTATGCTACAAGGCCACAACATACAATTTGCACATTGTGTAACCTGTGTCTATATTAACCACAAGAGTTACGCATGTTTCATTTTACTGGCTTCATTTTTGTAAATTCCAGGCCCCGAATGTAGTATGCTAATGCATTTGTTAAGGTCAAAGTCTGAGCCCTCTTTCGCCCTTCCTGAAATGTTCACAATTAATTTTTTTTTTTTACCTGAGCTGGCATGACTTCAGCATTGCAACCACTGATCTTGACCCCGGCATACAGACAAGCCCTGTAGTGAGCCTCAACCACATCTCTTCCATACACCTTGTTAGAGCCCACACCACAGTAGTATGGTCCTGAAAACAAACAAAAAGATTTTATAAAGAAGTAAATAAACTAAACATTGTACCAACATTCACAAAATAAAATAGAAATAATTTACTAAGTTACTAATCCATATGTAAAACAACATGTACTGGCATTAAAAGAAAAAGTTTAGCGGTCGACAAGTAAAGAAATTCATATCTGAAATTAAAATACATACGCTAAAA
>JAGDYQ010000338.1:267658-320158 GCA_021962125.1 Bulinus truncatus
ACTAGTCATCAAAGGCCCGGTACCCGGACCGGCGAGTAGGCACACAGTTGGAGTTGAAAATGGTGATATATATTTTAGCGCGTTAACAATCAGTCTCTATACTTGCAGTGGCCCCAAGGACATGAACAGATTATTGTAGCCAAAATACATTTGAGAATAGGGACAGCTAATAATACATCAAATAAAGTTCACATGTAAAATAGTTCCTCCCAAAGAAAATGATCCTCACTATGGGTAAACAAAAACAACTCTTTAAAATCATAATTCCTTCATAATATTTTAATGGACTCCTTTCCAAACAGTTATTCATTTAATGTTTTATAATGTTCAACATGGCGTATTAAAAAAAAAAAAAAGAGACGTGAGTGAGTGCTTGTGTTAAGCAAAACGCTACATGTTTAACAGGTGGTTTATTTACTGTTATACACACTGTACCATAGTACAATTAACTAAGAAAAAATGCCGATCCGGCAGTGCAGAACCTAGGCATTTAGGGGCCCGGTGGGCTTGGCCTCTTTGGGGGCTGTCTCTGCATTTTGACATGGGATAATTTTTTGACGCTTCTCAAGCTTGGTCCCGAGAAGAAAGAATCGTTGTGTAGCTTTTAGCTGACCTTCAATTAAAAACATAGTATTCCATCAATGCAGTTGAGGCCGCAGACGCAGAAAACATTAGGCCTCTTAAAAAAGAAAGACATATCAAAGCTTTCAACATTATAGTTCTGTGAAGCCAATGCCGAACCAAGGGATTTTAGGCATCTTCGGGAGCCACTACATTTTGACATGAGATAATGTACTTAATATTTAGTTTAAAAAATATTTTGGGGGCCCTCCTCAAAATGGGCCCACTCCATAAATGGGTTAGTTTGCATTGTAAACGTTGTGTACGGCGCTACTCAATCTCAACCCTTTTTTGGTACTTCGTTCCGGTTTAAAATTTATTTCGGAGAGTATCACAGAATATTTTGGTATGATTTTGTGTTACCTCTCCTAAGATCGCTTAATTGCCCTTTGGTAATGATTGAGGCGGTCGAACACAGTATTACATTGTGATTGCCATTTGGCATTCATGATCTTACCTGCTATATTTTAGTGTACGGTGTTTTGTCACCTCGGCACTAAACATATGGCTGGTCCGATGTCATTTCTGGCAGCCATGTAGGAGACAATTCTTACTCGGCTGGCCAGTTGGTAGCCGGATCATGCATGTTAAGAAGAAAAGTCGCGATGACAGACGGAAGTCGCGATGACAGACACCGGAACACATGATATAAAATTTGTATTATAGATGACTGCTTTTAATTTTTAGAATGATTTACTATGAATAGGTCACTATAAAATGTTTGAAGGTGAGGTGACTGTTAATGCAGCACTATGGCTAAGGTTGCTCAGGTCATGGAGGCACTACAGGAATCCTCTAATCCTTATCATACAGGATAAAAAATATATGTAAAGTTCATCATATGGCATGAGGTGATGTAGCCAGTCAATAAATGTTAGTATGTGTCTCTACTTGTTGTCAATACATGATTGTATGTGTCGGTGTATATGTTATAGGCAAAGTGTGAAATGCCGGCATTCTATAGAATGCCTAGGCATTGTATAGAATGCCTGGTGATTTTAGGCAAAGTATAAAATTTTTAAATTGTGCATACTTTTCCTAGGCATTCTATACAATGCCTAGGCATTGTATAGAATGACTAGTGTCGTTTTGGCAAAGTATAAAATTTCTAAATTGTGCATACTTTTCCTAGGCATTCTATACAATGCCTAGGCATTGTATAAAATGACTAGTGTCGTTTAGGAAAAATATCAGAAAAGAACAACAAAAGCCTTTATTGATAAAAACGTATTTTAATATGGAATGAATGCAAAATAAAGCATATGATGTTCATACCGTAAAAAACAACGATAGCAGATTGAAGTATTTGCTTCAGCAGGTAAGACTGGATTCACACTTAGAATTGTACTGTACTTAATTTTCTTCTTTCTGACAAAACACTTCATATTTTGGTATTTTGATCTGTCATGTTCATATTTCACGAATTAGTGAAGAATTGATAAATAATGAAAAGATGTTGTTTCTGGTGAAAACAAGCAGAACACAACTGGAATGAGCTACTTGTTGCAGCAGGGAAGACTAGAATGGCATTTTGAATTGCATTTAATTTTCTTTTTCACACAAAGACACCTCATAGTTTGGCATTTCGTCTTGCATTTACATCTGACGAATCCTTGGCCGCTTCCTGTAGACTGAGAAGTAGCAGCAGATCGGAGAGCTATTTCAAGGTCAGGAACGTCTTCCGCTTTTATTAAATCTTTTGGACATACGGTGAATTCTGGTCTGGCATATAGCTGCTTCAAGATTCCATGTGCAGTTCCAAGGCGGTAAAAGCCATCTTCTGTCATGCTCATAACAACTGCCAACAGATTTCGTGAGTCTCCCCGCCCTTTGTCAACATCGGGAATCGCCACCTTAATTTCCCTAATTACGTCACAGTCTCCTTCATAATAGTTCTCACCAAAGGAGCGCCCCCTGGTCGTCATGGTACCTAAACTGTCCGTCGTCGCCTCCTGGTCTACTTCAAGAAACGTCACTCCTTTGCTGTTTACTACTCTATTGTTTTCTGACCACCTTGTCCTAAGTCGTCTGTCACCTTGTCAACCATTATTTGCATTACTCCTACTTCTGATATATCTTCTTATCTTACAACGTCGAAGGGGATTGTCTGTCTCTAAATCTACTCTAGTTCCTAACAAGGCCAGTTACATACTTTGCCGAACGGGTACTCGGCATTCTATAGAATGCCTAGGCAATGTATGAAATAGCAATTCATTTCATACTTTGCCTGAAAAATTTAGGCATTCTATACATTGCCTAGGCATTCTATAGAATGCCGGATTTTACACTTTGCCTATAACATATATATGCTTACAGTAATGTATGATGGTTTCTTCAATGAACAGTTGTCCTTTATGTGTATTATGCATTTAATTCTTCTATAATATGTCACATTTTTCTTCTTATGTTATTTCATTGAGCTGCTGAATGGGCGTTCACAATCACATTCAAATATAACGTTTGGTATGGTTAGTTGCAGTTGTTGAACCGGTTGTGGTCAAGATTATGTACCGGTTTCTTTTTCTTTCTTTGTAACAAAAATCTGTATCTATTGCTGAATACTTAAAAACCAAAATTCTTGAATGTAAAGAAGAATCTGTAATTAAATAATTTCTGTAATTGTATGAAACTGAGATGCCAGGAATCGAGAATCAATGTTCTAAGGAGAAATCGAATCTGCATCATCACCAATTTTAATTTTTAGATCCTGTAAACCACTAGTTTTTTTCATCCCCATGGTAGACAGGTCTGACTAGCACATTACCCAACCGCAACTAGATTCTGATACTTATTTTAAGCTGGATAGACTTGTAAACTTAACACTCAGGTCTACACTGCTCCCCCCACACACGCACACAATTATGAAGCGAAATAAACTTTTAAATCCACAAGTCAAAAATTGTGACCTCTGTCAAGAATTT
Organism: Bulinus truncatus; assembly: GCA_021962125.1. Classification (NCBI taxonomy): domain Eukaryota; kingdom Metazoa; phylum Mollusca; class Gastropoda; family Planorbidae; genus Bulinus; species Bulinus truncatus. The sequence continues at coordinate 271,201 of JAGDYQ010000338.1, forward strand.
GTGTTGCCTTTTTTTCCTGTGAAGTCCCTGCAATTAGTCTCTTAGATCCTAAAACCACTTTGGAACGGTTTTTATAATGCTTTTCTTTCATCTACAATCTAATCGTTAGTGCAATAGCCATAGAGGCACCAAGGGAGACAAGGGGTAATTTTCTACATGGCCTGGGAAATTAATTCCCTTGGTTCTCACCGGAGATTGACCCAGGGTCGACAGTCTGGACCATTAAAATTTGGTATGCACCACATAATATATATGCGTGCGTGTGTACGCACTATTTAACTGGATATTATTATTTTAAATAGCATTTCCCTAGCTTTTTTATTTTTTTCTACATTAATAGAAAACAATACGATAACATATACGTGTGTTATCAATCAGTGTGAGATGGTAAACATACGCAATTAAAAAAAAAATCTCTTTATTATTGTTAGTCTAGCAATATACCCGGCCTTGCCCGGTAAGTCGGGGGTTCAAACGTGACACCTGAAACATTTTTAACACACCATTAGGTAAAGATGTGGGTGCTAATTTCTGCCACCTACCTAATGTGCAGAAGTGACCTACATTTCATTCGTCACAAATTACGTTTTACCCGTCAACGCTAATAACTTAGTATTATTTGTTTAAACAAAGTAATTAATTATCTCAATGTTAAAATCAAAACGAAGCATTTAAAAATAAGCTTTTATAAAAAATTCACTGAATTTGTAGCACAGAGACAAGTTGGTGTGGCACAATAGAGCAGCCGCGCACAAGTTCAATTCGCCTTCTTAATATCTTACTTTCTTTACACGCTGTTTTTATATATAAAGATTTTCTTAATATCAACACTTAAATTTTGAGAGCGTGAAATTTTCATGTAGCCTTTACTTCATTTAATAATAAACGATCTAATTTTATCGCAAGCTGTATGCTGCGATTTGCTCGTCCTAGTACATACGAAACGGTAATATAGGGCCTACTCGCCTTCCCCGTTGCATGTAACCACATTTAACATATTTAACCCTATTTAATGGAAGAAGTATGGTTCAATCGTTTAATTTGTTTTCCCTTAGTCTGTTTTAAATAACTCGCGTTTTTAGAAAGATATGGAAAGAAAATTTGATTTCTAGAAATGAATCATATTTGATATGAAATAGAACTGGGATAAAGCACACAATAGCAAGTCATTCCTCTGATAAATAGAACAATTTGATAGGAAATCGTGTAATTTCAGTGAATATCAGATTTTTTTTGTTTATTTTTTTTTTAACACTGACATTGTAAGACATCCAGTGCCGTTTTTATGGATAAACAATCTAGGTGGTGGCTGTCTAGGGCTCACGTTGCTCTGAGTGGGTGGGTGGGGGAGACATATCGAGATTTTCAATTGGCCAAATACAAGGAAGGGCAATCTGGTTTATTGTCGGTGCACTGGCGTAAAAGGGGCTGATACGAATTGAGGTCAAATGAGGCCCCGGGCTGAGAAGTAAATAGTGAACCCCCTTAAAGTAAAAGGAGACATCATAAATATTATAAAGATGGGTTTTGTGGGTATAATGTTGGGCTTTGCGGACCGTTGAAGCTTTGGAGCCTCGGAGGCGCTTTCGTTGCGTCCGCCGTTAGATCCGCTGATTAGGGGCAGTGGCGTCACTGGGGGGGGGGGAATGCGGGTCGCACTGGGTGACACCATTTTAGGGGTGACACCAAAATGAATTGTTCTAAATTTCATAGCAGAAAAACTCTATATAGTCGGTTTGATAGCTGATCATAGTTAAAAACATGAGCAGTAGCCTAGGGTGCCACCATGCAGAGCAGTAGCACAGGGTGTTACCATATAGAGTAATAGTACAGCGTGTCACCATATAGAGCAGTAGCACAGGGTGTCACCATATAGAGCAGTAGCACAGGGTGCCACCATGCAGAGCAGTAGCACAGGGTGCCACCATGCAGAGCAGAAGCACAGGGTGCCACCATGCAGAGCAGAAGCACATAGTGCCACCATGCAGAGCGTCTGGAGCTTAGGTAAACGAATACAGTTCAAAACTGCTCGGTTTAATATAGAGATTTTTCGCAAACGTTCAAAAAAAAGGGGGGGGGGACGAATGTAGTCACGTGGTTTCATGAAATTGAAACTCAGTTTAATGAAAGTAATATACATCTTTCTGAAATACAGTCAGTAATATTGTCGTTTTTATCGCTCAAGTATTTTAAAGTAAATTCTCTCAGGTTAGTTCAGGCAATTTCGAAATATGTACCATTGCTCATGGTGGATGGTGTCACGGGTTGTGACTAATCTGTCGAAACCATCCCCTTTATTCCAACCCTGAACTTAATAGTATTAATAACATTAAGACGTATATTATACCATGTATAGTAATATACGTTCCCGTTCCCCAGTTCTCCACCCTTTTTACCCCACCCCCGTAATTGCGTCATAGACCAGGTGGTCGGCGGAATCTCCGTCGACGAACCAAAGCCTCGGTTGGCAGAGATACGTTACATTCCACGGGGAATTCTCTCTGACCACTTGGCTATTGTTCAAAGCCGACAAAGGGACGGATGTCCAGTTACTTCTGTCTTTGTCGGTATGACGTACTTCTCCCCCCCCCCCAATCTAGGCTCCACCCTCTGATTTAACAGAAACAGATAATATAATTGATTGGCTAGGGGTCACGTGGGAAAAGTGATATGAGGAATGTAAGATAGTTTTAACGACATTCGACCGGTGAGCCGGGTCTTGGCTAGTCGCAATTCGACTGTGGGCTCTCTGAGGAGAGGGTCGATTGTTGTGTCTCTGAGAGAGAGAGAGAGAGAGACAGAGAGAGAGAAGGGTGATCTATCGAGAGAACGTCTCTTTGATTCTATTCATTGATACTGGATTAATCTTTGGCATTTTTGGATTACTTTTGTTTATGGTTTTAAAGACCACCAGATCTCTGTTACGGACTGGTGTCTCTGTAAATAAATATATTTTGTCGCTGTACACACTTGTTGAATTGATCATCGTCACTTGTTGTACGTTTAATTGTTGGTGAGACTGTGTGTGGTAGAAATACAAATACAAATACGGGTCACCATTGAGTCAGCCCTCATACTCTTAGCAACAAGCCAAGGGCACCCTCATAGGGGTCCTCAACAGATGGTGGCACCAACCATAGTGACGCCACTGATTAGGGGCCCATTATTTGCAAACAGCTGCCTTGCGTGTTTGCCTCGGCCTTCCAATTTGAATTTGCCTTAGGGTCCTAATGTTCCTTTACATAGGACCCCTAATTGTTCACGCCTAGGACCAGAGCCGTCCCCAGGCAATTTGGCACCCTAGGCAGTCATCTATTAGGACGCCCGCCCCTTCTGCATGAACAGTAAAGAAAGTTTTTTTTTCTAAAATTTGGCGCCCTTAGCAATTTGGCGCCCTAGGCAGCTGCCTATGTCGCCTATGCTCAGAGCCGGCCCTGCCTAGGACTTCAAAATAGACATTTAACTAGGGCAGCCGATCACTCATTTGCCTAGGACTCCAAAATATGCCTTTTAGTAGGGCACACAATAATAGGCTACTTTTGCTTAAAGTCCCCAAAAATATAAGACCAGTTATACTTAAAACAATCCTGATTAGCGTCAAGACTTGGTTACTTTATTGTCACTGATAAAGTGATCCTTGACACAGATACAAATTATGTTTTGAAGAAAGGAGTTAACTATTTAAATGTCCCCGGATGTGATGATAGCAGAAGTGAATTCGTTATCAGCAGACGAGAAATAAATCAACAATCTAATGGATGCGTAGCCTATGGATTTGTGAGTGAAGAAAAAAATTTCGCTAAAGGAAGAAAAATAAAAGTAGAACATTTGAGTGCGGATTCTGAAAGTCATCGTCAGTGTCTCCTCTATAGCAAGTAAGTTCTCGATTGATGGTGAATTAATACATGACATTAAGTGCCAAGTTAATGACTTATTAATACAGTGATACTTGTTGATGAAGTTTTGTGTGAATATTGTATTCACTGATCATTGTAAACTTTATTCCAACACGCAAATGCTTTAACAGGATGAAACGTTATTAGAAGAAAACGCAATACTCTCTTGTCTCTCTGATCTCTGTACTATCATGTTTGGAGCCATTCAATAGTCATGGCATAAATAACTTCATGTGTCCTGATATTATGTTAGACTTTTTTCTGTGATAGTTTTTTTTGGTTTTTTTTTAAACGTGAGGCCCGCATTGTAGCATTAGCCAATGAGAATCCTGGGAGTGGTAATTTAAGTTTATTCTTTTGTATTTTGTGTGACGGAAGGCCGAGTGGTGTAGTACTCGAATGTCGACCTAATAGTCCTGGGTTCGATCCTTGGAGAGAACCAAGGAATTTTTTTCCAGGTGAAATTTCGTGCAAAGTCGTTCCGCAAGTCCATCCAACTTTACATATGTACCTCATTTAATTTGGGGAAGTAAAGGCGGCTGGGCGTTGTGCTAACCACACATTCCCTTTATATGCCGAGGTTATAGAAACAAATGATTACACACTTCATTTGTCCCGATGGCCCTGTAGGGCTAATGAAACTTTTTATTTTTTTTTAATATTTTTGGTGCCCCATGTAGAGACTTCCCTAGATGCTTGTGGTCACATGTGAAAAGTACCTGCCCGGGCTCTCTTAGTGTCAGATGTAATAGGAATTAAAACTTGAATGGGGTCCCAGAGAGGGGAAGGGACTACGCTGCCGTCTAATGTGCCTGTCGAGACAAGTTGACGGCTTTGAAAGTACTGCTCCAAACTAAAAAAAAAATCAAAAATTAAAAATCGCTTTTTTTTTAATGTATTTTTGAGTTGCGAGATTTTGTTTTTAACTCTGGCTTATCAGGATTTGGTGAAATCCGATCACTTTTAACTTCTCTCGGCCAGTTATACCAAAGGTGGGAAAACTACAGGCTTTGCTTTGCTATTTGATCCTACCCGCACACCGCTCACATCACAAGAGAAAGTGGACCCCCAGCACAATTAGTTCATTACGTTTCATATCCACCCATCTACTCTTCTATACGGCCCATCTGTCGAATGTAAGACCCACCGTGGCCCACGACACACCCCTGACCTAGATTAAGTAAGTTAATTTTATAATACAGATCAATATTAAGCACAATGTATCTGTGTTCGAGGCAGCAATAAGGATTTCATGTTAAAGGATATTTGTGCAACTGAATTATTTAAGGAATCAGTATTATTGTGAATCAATAATAAGTTTAAAAAATGTTTCTTTCCTGTTTTTTTATTATCTGCTCAATCAATTTACTAAATCTTGGGCCCCTTGCGCCTTCCAGCAACGTTCTCCCCGCTATGTTCACAAACAGCTGAGTTGGCGCGCTACATGGCAAAAAAAACCCTGATCTTTGTTTAGTATCAATAGTGGTAAAACTCCCTTACCCTTTGGGCTGATGAGGTGTAGAATTCATCTGTTTCTGTAGCCAAGGCGTATAAAGGCACCCATTTAAAGCTGTGAGGACTTGGGGGACTTTGGATTGTTAATCATCATGCACATATTTGAAACTTACTACAGCATACAAAAAAAAACCCACTTCGGTTTTCAACTCTAATCTGTGGTTTTCATCAAAATCATCTTCTAGTTTCTTGGGTTTAAACAATATATATGTTTACTTTAAATCCGATTGTTGTACATTTCGTTCAAAACAATCACCGGGATAAAATATTTTATCTGAGCAAAATCTACAAACATTGGAATTGCCAATAGATTGTTGACGGGCATCTGTTTTTCTAAAATGTCCCCATCTAATGAAAAATCCCCAACGGACACAATTTTAAGTCCCCTCCTGATTGTAGTAAAAAAAAAAACTGAAATATTTATACTTACTAATTATGCAAAATAAAAAGAAAATATGCCCGATATGCAAAAATATTAGAATTTTCATATATACATATATCTTGTAATTATAGATATTATTGTTTCTGATGTGATACATAAACACACCGAGCACTCTGTCAATCTGTCATATGTTTTTTTTAAAATTATATTTGCTTAATTATTTCTGGTTAAAGTGGTAAACAAATACATGAACACACAGATTTCAATGCACACAATTTACTTACTGGTGAATATATAAATAAATGAATATTCTCTTTCTTTTATTCTATAGTTCTTTCTTTGCGTGTAGATAGCGACAAACGATGCGGTTTTATACATAGATATAGCTTATATGTATGATTGTATAGTGGGTCGCGAATAGCAAAACTTGAAAATTACGTATTTTAATTGTTTTTTTTTTTTAAAGAGATCTGGAATTTGTAACAGGTTCTTAATTCTTGCAGTCAGTATACGAAAAATAAGACAGAGGCGTGGCGGTTTCAAGCTCAAGCGACGGCAGCTACCTATGCCCCCCACCCCCATAGTGTATTATTTTACTGGAAGATGTTTTTCGAATCTTAGATATATGCACCAGGCCCTGCGCCGAAGGGAGCCTTGCACAGTGCCGAACTTATGGATTTGGGGGCCCGGGGGGGGGGGCTTGGCCACTGCATTTTGATATTCGACACCATGACATGAGTTAATGTACTTAATATGTGGTAAAAAAAATTTTGGGCCCCCTTAAGTTGGAGCCCCAGGGGACTTTCGAATTAGGACCCCCCCACCCTAGGTACGCCTCTGGCTTTGCCCTTCGATATTCTGTCGAAAACAGGCGCATTCTGTTTTATAATTAAAAAAAAAATACTTTGAAGATCTGTACTATTGTCAATATATCTACATTTTGTGAACGAAAATAAACAAGTTCTTTGGGAGCCGAACAATTAAAATGCAAGACCCGCGTAGCACTAACAGTCACATTTAGCCACTATCATAGATATAAAGAAGAAAAAAATGCCCGATAAGCAAAAACAATAGAATTTTCATATCTATGCCCACCATTGACCAGAGTATGAGTATTTCTATGTAGGTACACACAGATTTAAAGGTGGGCGCGCGCCAGGGCCGTAGCGTGCGGGGGGGCATGCGTTTTGTCTGGCCCCACTGCTTATTTGTTCTACTTAGTAAAATGTATTACCTGCTCCCCCCCCCCTTGCTATTGCCTGGCCCCCTCCTGTAGAATTTTCACGCTACGGGGCTGGCGCGCGTCCCTGTCCCCGATTTATGAGGGGCCTCAAAAAGCCCAACTCTGTTCCAGCATTGCATGCCTCCTAGCCAGGTCAAAGTAAGCAGGGGGGCACCAATACCCAGCAAGGGGGCACCTTTACTTTTTCTTTATTTTTTCCTCTTTTCTTCTTTTTTAAGTGGGGGGGGGGGGCAGTGCACCCTTTTGGCTACGGGGCTGCAGCATTGTACAAATTTAGACCCTTTTTGATGTTTCCTTATATTTTAACCTAATGGTTCAGTACTTTCTTCTGCGCTCCCACCAGACCTTGATCCGCCTCTGGGAGGCCTACACACTGTACTTAAAATAAACAAAGCCATTCATATTATGGAGCCGTTGTATGCCTATACAATACAAGGATTTGATGCAATTACATCTGACAAATCACAAGACACGTATTACAGATGTTGTAATCATATATTCCTTCCTGCTTCAACCAACCTAAATGCATCGCTTCGTTGTGTAAGAAATTTGGTTGAAATCAAAATTAAAGATTGTTATTATTTTGAAGTGAGACTCAAGAAATCACTCAGTTTTGCCAGAGTTTGGACTACTTGTACGGGCTGTATGTTATACAATTATAAAACATAGGTTAATATTTAATAGTACACATTTATTATTGATTTTGATTTATCATTGCTATACTATCAAACCTGCTATTGAATATTATTTTTAAATATTTAACTTAAATTGATTTTTAAATAAATTTATTGTTATATAGTGTTAAGTTTTCTTTTATTTTTGATACGTGTATTACCGGTATTTCAAATTGTGATTGTGAAGGTGTACTTGAGCTTGTGTGTACTTTTCTAATTTTTACGGTTAGTGGTGTAGCCAAGTAATGTTACTATTTTTAACTGTATAAATCACATTAAGTGTCACTTTAAATGGTCTTTGAACTAATTGTGTTGACTGTGTTAATTATTTGCCACTGAGTAGCGTCCAAATGAAAGTCATGAAAAGGGGCGGAGAAGTGGTTTTTCAGCAGGTCAAATCGTAAGATTTCCTTTAATTTTATTCTTCACTGTTTTTCTTCACTGCCAGTGACATGGACTGAGTCTGAGTTGTTATTTATATACTGTAACTGTGTGTGTAGTCTAGTGAGACTAGTGTAGTATTTGTAGTGTAAGTTGTGGGCTAAGTAGCATCACATCAAGTTTAACTTTTGTAGTTTTTATATTTCGAGCCATTGAAGTATTACAAATATAACTTCAAATACTTTAATTTGTTTTGAATTATAATTCATTATTCAATGCCAATTAAGTGACTGACTTTTCAGCAAGTTATTTTCTTTGCATTTCATTTTGTTTTGGCTTTCGTTTTTTTTTTTCAAATACGCATTTTAATATTTATTATACTGATTATACATCAGACTGTAGAATACTATTTTTTATGTTAGATTTTTTAAAGCATCGATTGGATTGTCGTATACCCCCCTCCCCCCATATTCTATATATTTTATGTCAATTTATGTGTAACCTCCCAAACCAAGTTTGATTCTTTGCTATTGAATATTATTTTTAAATATTTAACTTAAATTGATTTTTAAATAAATTTAAGTTAAATATTCTTTGCTTTTTTTTATCACAATTATTTACTTTCCCTCTTCTCATAAACAGACCTTTAGTCACAGTGTCTCATGTTACCCCCAGCTGGACAAGGTATGGCTGCCAACAAGATGATTGTTGAAAAATATTTAAACCTTCAGCAGCCAGATGATCAGGTTTGTATGACTCATGTTTTCATTTTATATGAATAAGACTTAATTTTTTCTTTGATTCAGCGCCCCCCCCCCCTAAAACTTTGAAGGGGTGGCAGCCCCCCCCCCTTGAATTTCCAGTCTGCCCCCCCTAAAATTTTAACTTTGTTTAACTTTTTTAACTTTGTAATTCATTTTAGTTTATATGTATCATTTTCATAATTCATTTGAATTATTTCTTAAATTTAATTTGAAAGAAATTATAATTAATTTACATTTTACAGTAATCACATTATTGAGAGTTGTAGTGGCATATTTTAAAACTAGTTGCAATACCCTGCTTTGCCCGGGTTTAAAATAAGGTTTTCTGTTTATTTAAGAAGCGTAATTTGACGTTTAATTAAGATTTAAAATAAGACATGTAAAAAAAGGGTTTATTTGCATGCAATAAAAGGGTACATTTATCTTAAAGCAATGTGATACACAACATTTTTGGAATTTCCTCTCGGTTTCTCTCTCTTTCCCCCTCCCTCCCTCTCTCTATCCCTCCCTCCCTCTTTCCCTCCCTCCCTCTCTCTCTCTCTCTCTCTCGCAGCCCCCCCCTTGAAATATTTCGTTCCGCCACCGGTGTAAAAATCGGATCTGCCCGAAACCAAAAAATAACCTCGCCTGCCGATCAAGCCTAAGGGGATATAACTCTATGCAAATGTTTTGCAGGGTACAGCTAGTAAATATATTAATTCTTTTTGCCATTCGTTTCTTGTTGCTTTTTCATGTAAGTTATTCTCAAAAAATAAAAAAAATGTTCTTACATATTTTGTGAAACTTTGTTACCCATTTTTTTTTTTTTTACAAAAGTTAACTTTATACTCGCATAAAATTTGTTGGCTTCAACCTTTACGCTAGCCTAAACTTTGTTTCTACTGATGACAAGCAGTTCGTTGGAGGGTGGGGAGGGAGTATTAAAAATTACGAAATATTTACTAGTCAGAAATATACTGAAAAAGGATGTAGACAAACACACATAGCCTACACACACACATATAGCATTGACATTTGTCCTTATTTGTAAATATTTTTTTTTACCCTATAAATATTCCTTTATTAACTCCCCTCCACCTTTATTATAATGAATTCGATTAGTTCCGATAACATATGGATATATAGAACCACATTAATTCAACCGTGTTAATGTACATACTCAAATGACATTTATTTATGAAGTGGTTTAGGTAAAGAATATTTTTGGAAACGATTATCTCGTTGATATGAACAAAGGTAATAATTCACACCCTCTGGAGAATCATGACACTAATTAGTAAAATAAGAATAAAAAACGAAGCTATTGTCCGTTTCAAATATTGAAAAATAGGAGTAGAATTTACTGATGCGTAAAAATTTGACCTTACGTGGTTGAAAATAAACACAAAGCCTATAGTCCCATTCGCCAAATAATGGTTTCAAAAGGAGTAGAATCAATTGGCACATATTCCCATAATCTCCCACTTATTCCCATAAGCTCCTACATATCTCTACAAGCTCCCAGATATTCCTATAAGCTCCCGAATTATTCCCATAAGCTCCTAATTTTCCCATAAACTCCCAGATATTGCCATAAGCTCCTATTATTCCTATAAGTTCCTACATATTAACATAAGTCTTTACATATTTCCATAAGCTCCTATTATTCCCATAAGCTCCTATATATTCCCATAAGCTCCCAAAAAAGTCCCAAAGCTTCCATATATTCCCATAAGCTCCTATATATTCCATAAGCCCCCAAATATTCCCATTCTCTCTCTCTCTCTTTCTCATTATTTCGCCTTCTCTCTCCTTCTCCTCTGTCTCTTTCTCTCTCTCTCTCATCTCTGTATATATATATATATATATATATATATATATATATATATATATTTAATTATTTATATCTCACATATTTCCATAAGCTCCCGCATATTCGCATATTCTCTCTCTTTCTCTCTCTTTCTCTTCCTTATCTCTCTTTTTCGATAATTGACATAGAGTTGAATCTACTTATCCATTGCAGTTGATTATTGTATAGCAGAAATTTGAAACGAAGCTTATAGTCTATTTCAAACATTGAAAAAATAGCAGTAGAATTTACTGATGCGTAAAAATTTGACCTACGTGGTTGAAAACACAAAAGCCTATAGTCCCATTCGCCAAAATCTAAACAGGAGTGGCATCAATTGGCACATATCTGAAAGATCTCACTTATTCCATAAGCTCCCACATATTCCCATAAGCTCCTACATATTACCACAAGCTCCTACATATTCCCATAAGCTCCTAATATTCCATAAGCTCCTAAATTTTCTCATAAGCTCCTACATATTCTATAGCTCCCTCACATATTCCCATAAGCTCCCACTTATCCATCATAAGATCCAACATATTCCCATAAGCTCCCACTTATCCCCATAAGATCCAACATATTCCCATAAGCTTCTACATATTCACGTGGTATGTTCCCACTTATTCCCATAAGCTCCTACATATTCCTATAAGCTCCCGCATATTCACATAAGCTCTCGCATATTCCCATATGCTCCCGCATATTCACATAAGTTCTTTAATATTCCCATTCTCTCTCTCTCTCTCTCTCTCTCTCTCTCTCTCTCTCTCTCTCTCTTTCCTCATCTCTCTTTTTCGATAATTGACATATAGTTGAATCTACTTATGCATGGCAGTTGATCATTGTATAGTAGAAAAAATTGAAACGAAGCTGTGGTCCGTTTCAAATATTGAAAAATATGAGTAGAATTTCTTTACTATTGCAAACACTTGACCTTACGTGAAGTTGAAAATAAACACAATGCCTATAGTCCCTTTGCCAAATACTAAACAGGAGTAGAATCAATTGGCACATATTCCCATAAGCTCCCACTTATTTCCGTAAGCTCTCACATATTCCCATAAGCTCCTACACAATACCACAAGCTCCTACAAATTCCAATAAGCTCCTAATATTCCCATAAGCTCCTAAATTCTTTCTCGTAAGATCCTAGATATTCTGATAAGCTCCCAATAATTCCCATAAGCTCATACATATTTCCATAAGTTCCCACATATTCCCATAAGCTCCTAATATTCCCATAAGCTCCTTTTAATTCCGATAAGCTACTATTTATTCTCATAAGCTTTCAAGCATATTCATATAAGCTCCTATATAATACTACAAGCTCCTAAATATCTCTATAAGCTCTAACAAATTCTCCCATAAGCTTCCACATATTCCCATAAGCTCATACATATTACCATAAGCCCTAAAATTCTGCAAGCTCCTCATATTCCCATAAGCTCCTACATATTTTTTTATAGTCAAAACTTGCCCACAGACCCCCAAGCGAAAAAGCTGCATAAAAGCATGGTATAAAAATTACAAATTAAAAAACAACATTTTGTTGAATAAGTATTTATAGAAATTATAATTTGTGTTTAAAATAAAAAAAAAAAAATGACTTTAGATGATGATATGAGTGTATTCACATCCAGCTCAATGTTTGTGAGTAGTGACTGCAAATCCCCTCGAGCTCTAATTTCTGGTCGGTTTCTGTAGTTGTGTTTGTATGTGATGAGGTTCATAACGGCACTGAATCCACGTTCTACCAAATAGAAAGACGGAAAAGCTGTGAACAACTTCTGTACAATAACCCATGATGCGGGATATAAAATTGGGATCTGTTTTTATAACCAGAATTTGTGGTATCCTTGTTTAAACATTAGTTTAAGTTCCACATTTTTGGATATTTCAATAAGCTGCTCCTGTATTAGTAAGGATTCATCTGTGTCCTCATGCAAAAGGGCTCTACACCCTGTCAGGAATATCCAAGTGAAGAATGTCTTCAAATCTTTGGTTCAGTTCTGCATGAAGAACTGTTAAGTGTTCATAGTAAGCAAGCTAATCTTCAACTTTATTTTGCAATTTCGAAATAACTGGAAATTGAGAGCATTCTCCCCTTTCCAAGTTTTGTTTACAGAGAGAAAGTTTTGCCACAAACGCAGACATTACGACTTATGATTTGATTAAATTTAATTTGTCACCTTGTAGGTTCAAATTAGTTTCGTTAAATTTATCAAATAAATCAGTAATATGGGCTATGTCACTTTTTGATTTAATTAAATTGTGTCGCAAATCATTGTCTTTGCTTTCCAGGAATTCAACACTGAATAAAAGAGCGCATACAATCGATTTAACATGCATCTTTAGATAATCAACGTACTTCTGTGTGAAGTAGTAAATGGTTATAGAATTCGTCATTTTTTAAAACAAACTTGAGAAAATAATCTCTTATTTAAATCATTCCTTCTGATTTTATTAACTTCTTTAATGACATAATCTTGTGATTTATGCAAACGTTCACGAAGTTTTTTTTTTTTTTGCGACCAAATGATGTGGATGAATGACACAAAGAACTGAAAATACATTTGGTACAGCTTGTTTTAAGTATGTCAGAAAGCCTAGGTATCTTCCTATCCTTGCCGGAGCACCATCAGTAGAAACAGAAATTATATTAGTCAAGGGTAAAACTTTTACATCGAACAATCTTTTTAATTCAGTAAATAACGTTTCACATTTTGTCTCAAAACATTTAGCCAATAACAATTCTTGACCAAATTTTTCTTCCTTAGCAAATCTTACATAAGCTAAAAGTAAAGTTTCGGTTCACAGTAAAGTGGACTAGTCCAGCTGTATAGAAAATTCAGATGTTTTAAAGTAATAACATAAAGAATTTTCTACGGACTGGGCCATTTCATCAATCCTTCTTTGTACTTTAAATAATGTCGAAAGCTGGTTTGTACAAATCTGTGCGTATTACGTCATTTACAGCTGGTAAAATAAGTTCTTCATCAATAGTATGCAATCAATGAAGAAAAGTTCTAAGAAGCAAGCAGTCCATCATCATCTTGCTTAGAGTTGTTGCAGTGACGGTGTTTTCCAAATGTTTTATTTGACTGTTTGAAAAAAAACGTTAAATCTTTATCTTTTTTGTCTAAGATTGGGAAAATGTGTTCATACACTTTGTATCAGAATAACATAGAACTTCATTCAATGTACGATGTAAACTATTTTATAGTTATTTTATATTGTAGACAAATTAGTGCATCCAGCGGCATTATTTCATTCCTGTATAAACGTGCAATCGGCCGTCTGTCTCTCACCGTGCTATGCTTGTTATTAATTTAATTAGCGTGCGCTACTAGTTTATTTATTGTTCCTTTTATTTTAATTTACATAATCATAAAAATGGATCATAATTTTACTATTTTACATTAAACCTTTCGCGGACCCCATGAAGTTGTTCAGGGACCCCCAAATAAATTTAAATTCTTCACGGACCCCCTGAATGATACCAAGGACCCCTAGGGGTCCATACGGACCACTTTGGGAACCACTGCGCTAAAAGAAATGGGATTCCTATACAGAATTTTGTTAAAAATAAGATCTTAACTTTTAACAATAAGTTTCTAGTTGAGAGGTTTAAAACAAAGAGCAGCCTTTGTAAACAGTGAATTATTAAGCCGGTTGAAAAAACAAATGCAAAAAAAAAAAAAAAAAACTTTTTTTTTATGTATTCATATCATGCATGGGGCATTTAATTAACAAAGTGTGATCTGATAAGGTTACAGTTGTTTTGAATGTTCAACATAGCAACAGAACTATGCAACCTAGCTATATAAAAACCTATATAGCTGGATAAAACCAGTCTGTAGCAGCTGTATTTACTCTATTTATAGAATGTAAACTAGGCCTTCACCCCCTTCCCCACTATACAATGTAAATTTGTGTGTTTTGGTCCTGACTGTTGCTTAAAATTATTACAATTATTGCCTGGGGATGCTATTGAATGTGGGTGGAGCTTTTACATCTCAACCTGACACACATCAAAAAGAACAATAAAGGACACAGTACAGAATGCAATAAAAAAAAATTAGCCACAGATCAATAAGCATGAAAAGACCAGGTGGTCAGGCATTTAAAAAGAAGATAATTTCACAGTTCAACTTCTCATTAGCTTCAAAATTATTATTTTGCTGGTCTTTTAATCAAAAACATATTTTCACACTCAATGGAGAAAGGAAAAAAAAGCTAATTAAAACAGTGAATATTGAAAAGGTAATTCAGCTTAGTTTCACTGTGCACAGCACAGCCTCCTAGATAAAAGAGCTGTAGATAGAAAGCAAAAAAAAAAAATCATAAATTGCATTTAAGCCAAAATATCTGTATTACGGTGAAGCACTAGGCTATAACATGAACAAAAGCCCTTTGAAATTCACTTTTATATTTCAATCCTGAATGGTGAGAAAAAACATGGCGAGATCATAACATAGGCTAATTGCCTAGTATCGCATGCCTACAATATCTAGTATTACAAGGCCCATTTACACTACAATATCTAGTGATTAACTGCCGATTTACATACTTGGGGGTGCCTACAATATCTAGTGATACATGGCCAATTTAATACTTAGGGGTGCCTACAATATCTAGTGATACATGGCCAATTGAATACTTGGGGGTGCCTACAATATCTAGTGATACATGGCCTATTTAATACTTGGGGGTGCCTACAATATCTAGTGATACATGGCCAATTTAATACTTGGGGGTGCCTACAATATCTAGTGATACATGGCCACAATAATGTTTTTTTCAGTTTGTGGCTTATTTCATTTCGAGCCATTCAAACACCACCTATAAATGTCAAATGTGGACAGGTCCTGTCTGATATGGATTATAGCCAGAACTTTGCCTTAATAAAGTGTTACTCTGCATTATGTTCAATCAATGAGGACTCACAATATCTCCTTTGATCTTCGCTGTGCTCCAATGACTTTAAGCCATGTTTATTAAATGTTTTCGTACATTGCTTATGCAGAAATCAGCTGATATTGCGAATAACAGAACAAAAAAATATCAACAAATAATAAAATTTATGGGTGGATGGCTACACTGAATTAATCTGGGAAATGTGAGTATTGTAAAGGCCATATAAAAATCTAATATATATTACATCTGTCACAATACATGAAAATGATTGCAGATGGGAGAGGTATTCAGAAAGCGCACACAGTCTCAGTGTAGTTTGAAGCTCAGATCCTGTTTATGCATAGTTTGATGTGTGAGTGGGGTAGGTAATGGGTGTGTCTTCATTTCTTCATACACATTTGTATTTTAATGATAGGTAGACACTGTTGGCTAAGGGTGGGGGGGGGGTGTAGCATACCAGCAAAGAGAGGAAGGTGCCAGGTAAAAAAAAAAAGATGGTGACCTCTGACCTACTAAAACAGGACACTTGTTGAAGAAAGGGTGAAAGAGCAACTATGACAACAAGGGAGGCAAACATGAAATAATGTACTAAGGTGAGGTCCAACAATTACAGGTGATTGTAAGGCACTAGTGCTGCAGATTAAACTAATGGCTCCTGAGGTGACAGTATGTTAGAGCACTCGACTGCTAACTCAAAGGTCTCAGGTTCGAGGCCCTGTGAGTGCCGGGACTTTTCTGTCCGATTGATGTAACTAAGTACACCCAGCTAACATATGATCTCCCACTATCCACACAATACCATAGAATAGTATTGTACTATCCACACAATAGTCGTGACTACAGAAACAGATGGACTCTACTTCATCTGATTCAGATAGTTTGTATAGACTATCAGGGAAAAGTCTGTATAGACTATCAGGGAAAAGTCTGTATAGACTATCAGGGAAAAGTCTGTATAGACTATCAAGGAAAGTATGTATAGACTATCAGGGAAAGTCTGTATCAGGAAAACTTTACCTTTTTAATCTAAATTATGGATTCATATTCGTGAAAGTTGTTGTAAAACAAACTATTCACTAGATGTCAAAATGAAATCAAACGAAATGAAATAATTCACAGAGCCAATAACAATGTAGTGAAGATAAATAAACATAGAAACTATTGTTTCAACAATGTTAAAAAAAAAAGTATTTATTTTTAATGAGAAAGAAAAACACGATAGACAAACATAATTAGCCGAATCTTAGTTAAACAGATTGAAACTAAAAAACAACAACACAAGTGACATCACAATGTGCTCGTGAAGCGTCTCAAGGTGATGACTGCCACGGCACTCATCAAATGCTAGACTGAATGGCTCATGCCCTTGACCCCTAACACGCAACGTGACATAAGACGTGTCTCGATCGATGTCCCCCGGGCCGGGGAAGGGGGGGGATTTGTGCGATGACCTTCACGAGCCAAGATCACGCCCAACAAGTAACAGTGAAGTATAGAATTCATCTGTGTGTCTGTTTCGGTCGTCCACTTACCGAGAGATAGAAACTTTGAAAAACTAAGACTAACACAATAACAACAACAGCAGAGATTCAGCTAATTTGATAACTGTGTGGAAGAGAAGGTATTAAACATTCATGCGTTAACACTGAACAAAAACTCTGCATAAACAAAGGCTCTGTCCTCTCTTAACGCTGTCCTCAAAAAAACAAAACAACAAGTGAGCAAAGAATTGGTTTCACAAGGTGTCAACAACAGGAACCAAAATGACGAGAAAGATTGCGGGAAAGAGGGGTGGGGGAGGAGCGAGCAGGGTAGTGGTTGTGTGACTGACGACTGGGAGAGAGGCTGATATATATATGTGGCCGCTTTATCAACTAGGCACAGTGCCTAGGGCCTACGGACTTTTCAAGGGCCTACGAAAGTCAGAACATAAAGTGAAAACAAGTTCTGAATGCCAGTAAAATTTAATAATGTTGGTATTAAAAGTAACTATATATAACCGTGTGAAATAAGCACCTGAGCAATTCAAGCTGCAGTGCTGTAGATATGTAAATTACAGTATGATAAATTTTCGGCTATTTGTCCTAACAAAGTCACATATGACGTCCTCAAATGTCATTTCCCATATCAAACTTTTTCAATTGAATGTAATGCCAGGGAGGATTGTCGTGTTTGTACCATTGTTGACCGAAATTACGTTTTTATCTTTTAAAATATTAAAAATGAAGTCGACTTTGAAAGTGCCTAGGGCCTAAGATGACCTTAAAACGGCCCTATATATATATATATATATATATATATATATATATATATATATATATATATATATATATATATACGATTAACAAAATGGTCAAATAAAATTGTCCGCCATGCTGTAGGGGTCGGGAGGGGGGAGAGAGAGAATCAAAGTATAAAAGCTGACTTGACAGTTTTCCCCAAAAAACGCAGCCCGCCATGCATGTATAATAATTCAAACGTGGTGGGGTGAAAACGGTATAATTCTTAATAATGGACAATTATAGCCCGACAATAGCCCATTGTTTACATCTTGTGGACAACTGAAACCAAACATGACGATTATTTCAGTTCATTAAACCTGAAGTATATACAAAAACAGAATTAAAAAAAAATGTTTTTTGTTACAACGCACGCTTTGGTTATAAAACATAATGAAGTGGCACCGGCGGCGGAACGAAATATTTTAAGGAGGGGCAAGACAAAATATGACCGAAAGACAAATTTTACCCCCTTAATTCTATAATAGAATATAGTAATTCTGTAGCAAGTATTTAATCGATATTATTAAAAAATAATATATTAAAAAAAATAAAAATGAACATTGATTACTTCTGTCGTCAACTGATTCGTAATGTCAGTTTGTTTACAAATTTAATAGTGAAATTTGATCAGAAAATTACAGATAATTATAATGAATGATGATGAATATGAAACCGGAAACGGGAAACTCAATAAACAAAAAGTAATTTATGAAAAGATAATAAATAATTGTATTTTCTTTAAAAATTACATTTGCCGTCATTCGGTAGATGGCAATACTTTTCTATACTTATAAGACGCATTTGCTATCTGTCTGTCTGTTCCCTTAAAACTCAAGATCCAGACAACCAAATAACGTGAAATTTGATACACGCAGTGGCGCAACCGGCGGGGGGCAGGGGGGGCTTGAGCTACCCCCCAGGCCAAATCATCAATACATAATTTACGTTATAAAGTTACAAAAAAGACTGTCAAACTGTCTTTTTTCAATATGTGAGCCCCCCCCCCCCAGCACTGGGTACACGTACACAAAATTACATGGGGAACGTTCTTAAACAGGTTTCGTTCCATCTTAATGGGTACTTTAATTGTAATTAATTATTTTGGATATCAAAGACATGAAAATTGGCAAACTTTTACCCCGATATCAGGTTTTACGAGCTTCTCTCCCACATAGCTAACTTACTATAAATATGATCGGTAAGGGGAACCAAATATCACATTACTTACTACATTATTACATTCCATTCCTTCATCATAGAAATTGTCATCTTTTGATACAGTCATGCCTAAGAGAGAGAGAGAGGGAGGGAAGGAGGGAAAGAGGGAGGGAGGGAGAGAGAGGGGGGAGGCAGGGAGGGAGAGAGGGATGGAAGAAAAAAAAGAGGGAGAGAGAGGGAGGGAAAGAGGGAGAGAGAGGGAGGGAAAGAGGGAGAGAGAGAGAGAGGAACTGCCAAAAATGTTGTGTATCACATTGCTTTAAGATAAATGTACCCATTTATTGCAATTTGCATGCAAATAAACCCTTTTTTACGCGTCTTATTTTAAATCTTAATTCAACGTCAAATTACGCTTCTTAAATAAAAAGAAAACATTATTTTAAACCCGGGCAAAGCCGGGTACTTGCAACTAATTTTAAAATATGCCACAACAACTCTCCATAATGTGATTACTGTAAAATGTCAATTGATTATAATTTCTTTCAAATATTAAATTTAAGAAGTAAATCAAATGAATTATGAAAATGAAAATGATACATGAAACTAAAATGAATTACAAAGTTAAAAAAGTTAAAATTGTAGGGGGGGGGGCAGACTGGAAAATCAAAGGGGGGGGGGCGCCGCCTCCCCTTAAAAGTTTTAGGGGGGGTCCGCTGCCCCCCCCCCCCGCCAGTGTGAAGTGGGTCATAACTACCAACATGTCCATTATCTGGATCTACAGTACAAGCGGTACAAAAAAACATCACGTGACTCGAAGCTGCTGCTGCCACCCCCCCCCCGGCTATATTTATCACCCCCCTCCGGGCTATATTTATCATCCAATGCTTTTTCGCGTTTTAATCTGCGTTATGGTTGGGGTTGTGAATTACTTCAACTAAGTACACGCAGGTCAGTACGACAAGGGTAAAGAAATAAATACAAAATGAAGACCACACACACACACACATACACACACCAACTCAAGCAATGAAAGGTTAAAAAAAAAACATTTCGGCTAAACTATAACAAAACAAACCCGGCACAACTGCTAAAAATAGAACGTGTCTATTGGCAGTGGTCCGTGACCCACGTAGCCTAATTTTTCAAAATGTCCCAACATGTTCCACTGCGCCAGGGGCCCCCGACTGAATAAGTCCCCTTCTGCTGCTTCACACCAACAGACCTTGCACTCATAGTAATACTTAGAATGTGCCATCTTCGTTAACGCCTAACGTAATAAACGTTAGACAAGACATTAAGACTCTTTAGCAACTATATATGGGCCGAAATATTTGTGCACCCAGATACTTTACACATCAACTATTTAACTGAGCGCCCATGCGTTACAAGACATTGGAGGCAGGGGAGGGTTAGGCTACAAAAAATAACGATCTGACACAAAAGGGTTCTTAGAGGTTTTCAAGCACATATATAGATTGTATTGTAAATTATAGATATAACACTAGTAACTTGTAGCTTCTTGTACATGTCTGTTCCGGACTGGGGCGTAATCCATTTAACACCAGCTTAAATAATGTCTATGCGGCCTTCAGCCAGGGGCCGAGTTAGGGCTTACAACTAATTATCAATTGTGGTCGTGGCCGTTAATCGGCAACTATCAAAAGTGGTCAGTCTTGTATATTAACGTCTTCCCCACCCTACACATGGGATTTAGCCATTACGATATTTCAAGTCACTCGTATTGCTAATTAAGGGGCGTCGTGTGTCCAGTGCCAGTGTTGCGGTCAATCGTTTTTGACCCGATGTGAACCAGATAGTTCAGAATGTCCTCAGTGTCAAATGTGTAGTCCAGTTGTAGCGTGAATTATTGCCTCTCGGGCACATCATATTTCTATCTAAAATAGCTCGTACGCTACAAGAAGTGCAAGCGTGGTTTTGACCGTCTTACAAATCTACCTGGGTTCACTTGATCTATTCCAACGCCAACAACACCCATTAGCGAGGTACCGGCCAACTATGGAAGCCACAAATTACTTCCCCTTCCAGACGAATGAGAGACTTAGGGGTAACCCGAACCAAGTACTTTTAATTTAAAAAAAAAATAAATGTACAAACACACGATCTTTGGTCGTACATAATGCAACCCAAACATAACCCTTGACCTCTTGACTCTATCCGCAGCTTTGTTGTACCCATGTAATGATGTAGGTTAAAGACAGCAGTTTACCGCGAAATGAATTTAAGTTGAAGAAACTAACAACGTTCATCACAAAGAAATGTTTCTAAAAATATATTTAAAAAAAAAAAAACAATAGGAATAAAGTTTCAATGTAGTGCAAAGCTGTTATCACAATTATAAATCTCGAATTTCTTTCATGTGCAGAAGAGTTCAAGAGACAATGGCACACAAGTGCAGTTACAAGAACAAAAGGGTGATTTATATCACAGCAAGGAACGGTGTGTGCGTGTGTGTGGAACAGAAACACGGCGAAATTTGGAAAGTGCTAGTGAACTACAGTCAGGGTTATTCACGCACCGTGGAAGGTCTAATAAATCCAACTAAACCAGGGGTGGGCAAACTATGGCCCGCGGGCCACATGCGGCCCTTCAGCGTATATTATGCGGCCCGTGTATGTGCATATTGCGAGTGTAAATGCGAAATTAATGACAAAATACATGGTTATTACCATTATTTCATATTTTCATACGTTGTAAATTGTAATTGAAATAGACAAAATATGTATGCGGCCCGCCGATAACAATCAAGTTTTCAATGTGGCCCTCCGTAGAAAAAGTTTGCCCACCCCTGAACTAAACAAGTCGGTATATTTATGGAACCACGATATGAATATATTCAAACAGGGGCAGAGGTTTTTTAAAAAAAATAAAAGCCAGCGATTAGACAATAGTCAATGGCGGTCTCGGGAGTACGTGGGGCGTACGGCGTCACTTGTGGTGCCTAGGGTGAAAAAGTCATATTTGAGACTAGGAACTGGAACAACCCCCCCCCCACCCCTACAACAGCCAACACATTCAGATCTACATTACAATGCCAACAGGTGAATGCCTGGGAACTGCCAAGTAGTGCTAAGACAATATGTAACAATCCCAGCCTCCATCCCATTGTTAACAAAGAAGTTTTATTTTTTTTTAAATGTTCTACATCTTGAACTGCCTCGCTGTGTGACAACAACAGGTAGATCTGAACGTCTGCCAACTAATAACGCGATGAGTGCAAAACGGGCGCGCGCACTGCACGCTGGCAGTGTAAAGGTACACCTGGTCTTGAAAAAAAATTCCAGAAATAAATTGTCTCGTAAAAAGACTGCAAACAGCCCATCCAATCACACCAACAGGAAATTTTAAAGAAATAAATCACAGGAACTATCCAGAAATATATCACAGGAACTATCGAGAAATATATCACAGGAACTATCCAGAAATAATACACAAAATGGCGACCATGACTTATTGGCTAACTTGTTCTATCTGTGGTCAGCGGGTGGACATAAATCTAATGACATGTAAGCAGTGAATTCGCCAGTGACAAAGAGGCCCTCACAAAAAAAGAGTTTAATGGGGCCCTTCTAAAACAATGCCCCTTGACGGAGCCCCCCCCCTTTCCTTCCCATATAAATTCCGGTCGTACACAAGTATTTCATGGAATTCTATATGCTTCCCTCTCCGTGACTCGCCATACTGGTTGTATAAAAACAACAACTGGGAATTAATTCTCTTTTAAACTCTCAGCAGTTAGAGAGACATCGATAAAACAAAACATAAAATTCTGTTGACTTACCCACCACCACAGATGACCATTGGAGACTCAATTATTGTGCTTTAAATGTCTACCACAAAGATGACACCCTATAAATGTCAGGCAGTGACCACATGTACTGCAACTTAAGTCATTATTGGTGGGTTATTTTTGGGGGGGGGGGGGAACCTAGAGAGACTTTAAAATATTAAAGGCCCCAAGGCAAAAAGTATCTGTTGAGTGGGTGGGTGGGGGGGAGTAGGCTATCACCTAGTTTTCCCATCAATAAATATAAGGGTAAGTAGAGAACCAGGCTAAGTACTGACAAGGTAAGAACGGCTCTAGACAATAGACTTGTCACTACCACCCCGTTGACACGTGACTGCATAGTTTTTAATAAATCTGCAGTTTAAAGCAGCTCACCATTTTGTACAGCCTTCAGGCAAATCAAGTATCAATGACACCCAGCATTGAGTTACACAGGTACAACAAAAATAAAATGAACAGACTGACACACAATCAGAGTCAACCAATAATCAATACAAGGACATGTCCTGAAGGTGTGCATGTTTCGGACTTAATGCCCGATTTATTGCTTCACACAATACTGTCTCTGTTGAAATGACAGAAATGTTCATCTTTTTTTTTTCTTTTTTAAAGTTGAACTTCGTTTGACATACACAGGTTGTTGTTTCATGACATAACCAGATTTTTTTTTTAAGTAGACATTATCAAAATAGTCATTTATGACCATATAATGGAGAAAAGCAGCACAACAAACCAGTCTATTAGTACAATTAGTAGGTTCTAACACTGATGAAATGTATTGAGTACACAAAAATTACACATTGTTTATGTGTAAAACCTAGTTTATAAAGTACACAATAACTTTTATGAATAATATTCATGTGTATTCAGCGTGTATGTATAGTGTATATATAGTACACTGTAAAAAGTGTAAATGGTATTGTTTGTTAAGCCAGCTCAGATAAAGTACACTGTGTGGCCCAAATGTTGATATGACTTCATGAACCACCAAACACAATCTTTAAGAACAACAAGCTGTCTTATAACTGGCTAGTGCAACCAGGATCTTAACCCAGCCCACCACATTATCCAACAAGTCTCGCTGAACTGGAAACTTAAACATTTCATATCAAAAAATGGAGAGCTAATCCTTAATGCTATCTTTAGCTCTTTTCAACCTAACCTGTCAGAACTGTACATACATATAAATTTCTAATTCACACAAACCAAAAAAAAAAGTGAACCAGGAAGATACGTGAAATAAAAAAAAAACCACTTGTGTCATTTCAGTAACATGAAATGACAAAATAAAGTCTGTGACTAATGGAACATTGCACAAGTAATAAAAAGTAAAAAGTTCCCTTAACCCTAACGGGTCATCGGGGCAGATAAAGTGTAGAATTCTTCTGTTTCTATAACCTCGGCATATGAAGGGATTGTGTGGTTAGCACAACGCCCGCCGCCTTTACTCCCCCCAACTTACAGTCAGGTACCCATTTAAAGCTGGGTGAACTTGGGGACTATCAACAGGACCTGAAAAAAAAAAACCCAAGGTTCTCACTGAGATTCAAACCCGGGACCCTCCGGTCGACAGTCGAGTGCTCTACACCCCCATGACCACACGTCCCCCAACGCACCAGTGTCCAATTAAAAACAATAGAGAAAAGTCCCTAAACATGGAAGACATTATCTGTTTGCTGCTACACGGTCATTATGTTAAAACCCATATTCTATATCTGTGGAGAGTACACTGTATATAACACATTTTCCTCAAAAATGGTCACAATGGAATTGAAAATTGAATTTATAGGTCAAGAAGGTTACTGACTTTATTCTAGCTTGACCTTAAGTTTCTATTTGTCTGAATAAAATTGATAGAATAGTACAATCTGAGAATAAGGGAATTTTTGTACAAATATGTACCAGTATTACATAAAAAAGTAAAACTTAATCTTCTCTAGGAATTTGAGTTCTAAATCAGCTTTGACCTAGTTAAATCAGATAAAAAGGAATTATCCTTTGAAAAGACCTAACTCAAGACTTTTTGTAAATTTTCATTCATGGTTAACATGCTATGTTTTAAAGGCAAATATAGAATTTTCAATGTCAAAGACACTAATTATGGCAGTCGAAAAATATTGGAAGATTGGAATTAGTGTAGAAAAAAAGTTATTAAAAATCACATAAGATAGAAAAAAAAAATGTATACATAAGATTCAAGGTGGCAAGTTACAAAAATAGAAAAAAATTATGGCACTGGCTGTCCAAAACCCATGGCATTTTCAGGGTAGAAATGTTTTTGGACCCTAAGTTAAATCTGGGATGGGGGGGGGGGGGGGTTCAGATTTTGAGCATCACTGACATAAAACATACATTGAAACACACAAAACAATAAAGAAATATATATATATATAAAGATATAATATTTCATAAACAGAACTAGTGACAACCAGTCTTGCCTGACTCATTCTAGTTATTGAAAGCAACCAGTTAAGTTTAGGAAGGTTATTTCAAAAAAAAAAATGTGATTAGGAAATATGACAAGACATTTATCATCTAACTAGCTTCCTACCTTGTGGTCCAGGGAAGCCGTTCTTGGGCCAACCAAAGGGATGTCCATCATAATCTAGTAAAGTGTATTCTTGTTCAATTCCAAACCAAGGAGCGGTGGCTGCAGCTTGTTTCATGACTTCATTGCAAGTTTTTCTCCTGTTAGTTTCTAAAAAAAAAAATGAAGTGAATAAAAAGTTAAAAAACATAAAACTTCATCTCAAAGTTTAATAAAAATCATCTGTTGAGACTCATTGAAAAAAATCTTAGCACTTCAAAGAAATAAACTGAGAAGAGTGTGAAAAAACAATTTATAAAATTGTTTTGATGAAAGTTAACATTGTACAATGGTAAATTTAAACAGTGGAAAAAAAATGATCCAGATAGATTTTATTAACAAAAAAATCACATGATTAACCCATATATAAATTTCACACGTGGAGCATAGAAGTAAGACAAACTAAACTATAATACTGACCTGCTGGTTTTTTGTTATATTTGTAAACCTCACAGAGCACCAGCTTGTTACTACCACCTCTGAATGGATCCTTGAACACAGCACAAGGATACAGGTACATGTCTGAGTTGGATCCCTCTGCCTGGTAGGTACTAGAACCATCAAAGTTCCACACTGGGCAGTCTAGTCATCATGTACAATTTTAAAAAAAAAAAAAATTAAAATCATAGTTAATTTTAACTTAATAAAAAAAGATGCAGGAAGTCAAGCAGTATTGTAATTAGCAATCGCTATGCTTGATCATCTTTTTTTTTTTTTCAATTAAATTTTTTAAAGTTTTGGCATGTTTTTTTTTTATTTCCCAAACTTTAATATTTCCAAAAAAAAAAAAAAAAAAAGAACCAGTGTGATTCATTTAAGACCATTACAGTAAAACTAATTAAACTCAATAATGTTTGGTTATTTGTCTATACAAGTTAAATTTATTCTTTATTACAACCTTTAAGAAAATTCATAAGCTTTATTTAAAAAAAAACAGAATGTAACTGTTTACTGTCATAGCTTAAAAAAAGTCTTCTGTGAAGACTTGGATGAAATTTTTTTTAGCCATTGAAAAAAATGCTACGTAATTCACCTTCTGGTTTCTGGGGTTCAAAAGTAAGTGTCCTGCATTTACTTCTTATTCCTTCCCCTGTCCCGTCTATCCAGACATATTCAGCCATAATCTAACACATACAAAAAAAAGCATTTTAAATTAAAGCTAAGCATATGATAGAAATTGAATTAGTTCAAATACAAAATATCTCAACTGAGAATGATACATGTATCTATAGTATCTATCAAAATATCTCAACTGAGAATGATACATGTATCTATAGTTTCTATACATATGTACATACCTGGTCATCAGGCTGTGTCATAGTCAGGTATTTTTCAAGCAACTGTTTGTTGCCAATGACATTTTGTCCCACAAGCGACATTTTTTCAACACTTGAAATTCAAAACTGAAGAAAAATGAATAAATATTAGTTGTATACTTCATAATTTAGTACATAGATAATCAGACTTTTGAAAATTAAATAAAACATGATATCAGCGGCAAAAGTAGAGAGGGGTGGTCAGCTAAGCGCTGCCCTTCGTATGCCATCTGTCATGCAATATTGTGTATAATTGTGAAGTAATAGAATTAGTGTTACTTTAGTACTTTTTGGAAATTAAATGGGGCGGTGTTTTCAGAATCTGACAGGGGCACCACTTATCCTAGTTACGCTACTACATGGTTTTCCTAAATTAAAAAAAAGTTGGTTTTAGACATTTCTACTGCATACACTAACAATCTAAACTATCCTCCTTTCAAAATGTACACAAGGAAATGTATACATTTATAAGACATTTTGTTTAGCAAACAGCAAAAATAAAAAGAAAACAAGTAACATCAAAAAGTACCTAATGATGCTTTTAAACAATTTATATCGTAAAATGGTACCTGACAATAGATTAAATTAATCGCATTGGACACCCAGTCTAAAACTAACTTTTTTTGATTTAGGTAAACCAAGTAGTTAATGGAATGCATGTACACTTTATGCTTTATATAATAATTTGATAGTTTACGAAACCTTGAAAATCTTACATCAAAGTAGTTAATGTACTTCTATCAGTTGCATCATCCAAGCCTACTTATTATTAATCATCATTTGATCAATCAATATCCACATTTCAGACCACATCTTCAGAGTTCAGTATAAGCACATTTATAATATATACAATGGCAAATTTTACTGCATGTATAAGTAGTTGAAATTTACCAGCGATACTAGTAAATTTGGTCAGTTTTTAATGTTCACTCTGAGATGTGATTCGAGTGTCTATGAATTAAAAAAAAAAAAACATTTTATAGACTAGTCCTAGTCGTCGCTAGTCAACTGCTTTTATAATCAATCAATACAAAACTGTAAAATATATTATTAATAATAGAAAAAAACGAGAGTAAACGTTAATTAAACTCATATCTTACCAACAAATTGTGTTGTAAATACAAGAAGAATTAACACATGAAAAAACAGATAAATTTACACAAGTCGAATAAAGGAGATTCCTGTTTACATACAAACTGAAAGTCCGCGATGTTGTCACTTCACTGAGCGGTGAAAGAGTTGGGGATAACCTCGGAAAATTATGCACACGAAGGCAACGACCGCTTCACAGCGTGCTAGTGGTCTAAAAATAGATTTGAACTTTACCATTAGAGCAGGTCATGAAGCGTACTTTAATTTCGTTTTATAATGTTTTATAGAATTTCACACTATTTTTTTCGTGCCTAGATTTTTTTTATTAAAAAGAAAAAGATTTTTTGGACAAATGTTTATTATTACCGCCTCTTTCTGGTTTATAACAAGAACAGTAAATTATTCTATTATACTCATCGGAACGAAACAATTCTTATTCTAGGACAAATAAAAAAAAAAACATGCATGCAGTGTAGTACTGATCGACATATTTTTGTTTCGTAAATACGCATCGACACACTTGTTTGCTATTTTTGTTTTCAAGGGTTCTATTATTCACAAACAATTTTTTTTTATTTATAGGTTACTGAAGTAAAAAAGATGTTTTTATGTACAATTAGAGGCCATGAAGACAGCAGCATATATATATACGCGGGTATTGACTGATAGCTTGACCCAGTCAGTTAAGATGACCGTGGTCAGAACAGTAGCGGTCTTTGGTGGTGGAAGCCATCACAGGTACCACCTCTTAGGATCACCCCGAGAAAAGAGCCTCGAGGAACGATACAAGGATCGTCTTAGAAGGTAATCAGTCACGGCAGGCACTTTTTTCTTGGGGGCCCCAAATATCTCTGAAGTCTCTACCTAGGGGCCTCCAAAGACCTAAAAACTTCACGGGATAAGTTAAACATTTGACTATCACGACGCTAGTCCTCGCATTGGACACCCACCATAGCCCTAGGCCCATTACATTCAATCGTAATGATTGGGTGTGGGGGGGGGGGTCATTCACTTATTACGTAACTCTTTTCTTGGTATCTACCCCCCCCCCCATCCATTCCAACCTCATCTACCCATATATCAATGTAGCCTAGAACAATACACAGCGGTTATGGATGAAAGTGCTACTTGCGGCTGAACCTAAACACAAATATTTGGTAGTCGGAGGAATTCATTATGGAAATACATGAACGGGTGAAGTTCGGAACAAGGCAGGGGAGGATGGGGTGGTTGAAAAGGTAGGTCAAGGCAACGCGTGGGAAAAGTGGGGGGGGGTTGGATGTTTCATTTTTTTACACGACTATTTCGGAGCCTGGTGGCTGGTACATTAATGGTAACAACTAACGGAAAAATTTAGCTGGCAGTTTATTGACCTGTTTTGAACAAACAGGTTAATACTACTAAATACAAGCATTGTTAAATCGAGCTAGTAATGACAGGATCGTGTACATGGCTGTCTTATCCTGCACGGACAGCCAGGGGGTGGACATATGGCCTACGAGCTACTACACATAGGCAGGGGTGGGCAAAACGTTTGGAACCTGAAATCAGACTGGGTTCTTAAATTTGACAACAGGGTCGGACAAACAGCAGAATGGTGGAGTGACAGGGTCGGACAAACAGCAGAATGGTGGAGTGACAGGGTCGGACAAACAGCAGAATGGTGGAGTGACAGGGTCGGACAAACAGCAGAATGGTGGAGTGACATGGTCGGACAAACAGCAGAATGGTAGAGTGACAGGGTCGGACAAACAGCAGAATGGTGGAGTGACAGGGTTGGACAAACAGCAGAATGGTGGGTTGTTAAGTAAAATTCAATGAAGTAAATGTAGACGTAGGCCCATCGGATGTTAGCCAGCGAAGAGTAACAGAGCCCGTGTGTTATCAGTCTGATGGGCCGAATATGGCTCAGTGCGGCCTAAAGTATAAAAATGCAATTTTAAATATGAATGCAAGTAAATGTAACCGAAACATAAGTGTATATATTTTTTTTATATTAAATATGTTTTATGTCTTAAGTCATGCAATATTGTTTATAATTGTGAAGTAATAAAATTAGATGCCGTTAACCAAAGTATAAAACATTCTATATTTACGTACGTACAATTGAAAGGGCTTTAACATATGTTATGCCGTTCCTATGAACTGCATAACCCCTGCCTATATATGGAGAGAGAGAGAGGGGGGGGGTGGGTTATATTTGTGTCTGCTTACGACAAAACTGCAAAGAAAAAGCAAAACTGGCAGAGTGAATTAAGATTTATAAACACATTCACATGTGAACCAAATAAAACTGGATTTAATATTCCCAGATAGTTTAGACCTGTACCTGGTTGAATGTGCACAAAAACAAAAGCCACAAGGAAAATGTCAACAGAAACACAAATGTAAACAGGAAACATTGTATTAAATAAAAGTGCACAAACCCCTTAAGGTCGACCAACTCACTCACTCTCTCTAGTGCATAAATGATAGCTGTACAGTTTTTAAAAATCGAACGATGAACAATAGCAGTGGACAAAAGCATGTCAAGGAAAATAGACATCAATAAGTGATTGTGTTCTTGAATGTGTGTAAAACATTAAAAACATAATAAATATAAATACACTGGGATATATTTGCAGACATACATTAAGGTAAAGAGACAGATATATAAGAGAGACAGAAAGAGAGAGAGAGAGAGAGAGAGACAGAGAGAGAGAGAGAGAGAGAGAGAGAGAGAGAGAGAGAGAGGCGAGAACTCGGTTGAAGCTATAAAAGTGAAAGACCGCATTGAAGTTCTTTAAATGATACAAATCTGAACAAAACAAATGACAACAAAACAACAAACAGATTATATAAATGTAAATACAGTTATGGCAAAGTAATGAATGCAAGAAATTTGGCTTATCAGATTATACTGCGTGACATCATACAGAACACTTGTGTGGAACTTGTTGGCGTAAACGTAAAATAAAAAAAAATAAAGAAGTATGGAGTCGGTGTTACATCTATACCAGTCCGGGTGAGCACTCTGCTCACATCAATTTACTCATGAGGGATACGCCCAATACGTTTGGTCTGATCTTTATTATGGTGTGTTGAAAAGAAGAACATTATTGGTGGCAGCACGATTTGTGTCATAGATTGGGAAGTGGAGAAGGGGGTGGGGAGAGGTAAATGTCAGCTTCTCTTTAGTAGGTCAGAACTCAGAACTCGACTCTGTCTGATCTTGCATCACCGGACTTTGTGCTACATAGCTGAAGTATGTTGACTTGGATCAGTAGCTAGGCGACTTATCAAAAGCTAACAGCATGGTACTAGCCTATGTGTATAACCATCCATACGATGTCACCTAGCTACCATATTCGGAAGTGTGGGGGGGGGGGGAGGATTTACACACGTTGATAAACAGCTTGAAGTTTCGCGGACCGTTTGCGACTAATTTAATCCAAGAGAGGGCAGCACATGTGTATGAAGTAAGTAACAGTCATTCAGCCCTGGAACCGTAGCATTAGGGTGTCACAAAACTCAATGAACTACAACTGTAATGATTACATCTTTGTCCGGGAATCTAAATTCCAAGTCTGCAACATGTCCGATTTGGTGTGGGGCGGGGTGTCGGGGAGGGAGACAACTTTACAAACTACATATAAATCTGAGCAGTTACCTTCTCTTGCAGGAAAAAAAAACACCCCCCCCCTCGCGTTGAACATATTTTGATCATCATTTCTACAGTTTTATTTCAGACGGTTCTCCGAGCCTGTCACTGTCAGTTGGCGTGTAACTGCATCGCTTCAATTTACAGGCAAGCGTGAGGGTAAAAAAGGAACGACAACTCTAGTAGAACAATACATATACACGCACACACACGTTTAGATGTTATACAACAAAGATATACATACAATGAATCATAGAATAGCCATGGGCAAACTATGGGCCGAGGGCTTAATCCGCAGGACTGTTTGATCCGGCCCGAGGGCCCCATCCGCAGGACTGTTTAATCCGGCCCGAGGCCCAATCCGCAGGACTGTTTGATCCGGACGGAGGGCCCAATCCGCAGGACTGTTTGATCCGGCCCAAGGGCCCAATCCGCAGGACTGTTTGATCCTGACGGAGGGCCCAATCCGCAGGACTGTTTGATCCGGCCCAAGGGCCCAATCCGCAGGACTGTTTGATCCGAACGGAGGCCCGCCACTCGTTTCACAGTGAAGCACATCTCTAGCCATTTTATTGTTAGGAAGTTTACATTTAATTTGTATTAGTTCCTGCCAACGCTCCATCCATCTGACCTTTGTACAGCCCGCTGGTCAAATTTACGAGCCCAATGTGGCCTTCGGCTCATAAAGTTTGCCCACCCGTGATCATAGAATGTATCTATATAAATAATAGCGATTTTGGTTCTGCGTTTAAATCGAAAGTAAAGAATGAATACAACAGTATTCCAGTTTAAAATACAATCAAGAAAAAACAAGCAATTAAGCCTGTTCCATTCTGGACACAGGACGTGTTAGCGCATTTTCATGTTATGTATCAGTACGTTTGTTAGCTTTCAGTAAATATTTGTAAATTTTGGAAATGTTTATAAATTCAATTGTGTAATGCATATATCTGTAAAAAAAATTATAAAGACGTTTCTTTATATTTGAAAAAAAATTATTGTCTCTTAAATCTAACTACAAGTGGTTTGTGGTTACTGAAATAGGACTCATAATTGAAAACATTCAAAACGGATCTGCCCGAAACCAAAAAATAGCCTAGCCTACCGATCAAGCCTAAGGGAATATAACTCCATGCAAAGGTTTTGCAGGGTACAGTTAGTATACAAATAAAAACGATAAAATTCACATAATCATTAAAAACAAAAACAAAAAAAAAATTCCGATTGTGATTTAGTATTTAGTGTAAGGTTGGAGGGGGGGGGGCGCAGGCTGAATTCGACCAGTTTGATCCTGTCGGCGCTGAATTTATTAGTCTACTTCACAGATTATATCTAATCTGTGGTCCACATTAACACTCAAACCCGGCTGCTCTTGAGCATCCTTTCTGCCAGTTATGCCATACATTGTAGTGTGAATATCATAATGATATCATTTTTTTTCATGGAAAAGAATCTTTAAGCGTATCACAGAGTTAGTCAAAAATGCATAGTTCAGCACAAGAAACAAAACATGACAGAATTTGAACTTATTTCCCTTAAACTACGTCATTCAGGGCAATGCTAATGTCTAGAAGGGGGCAGGGGTTAGGAACTTACTTCACGGTCGTTGGCTAATTAAAAAAAAATCACAGAGAGGCTAAACGAAGTAAAGAAACGGCTTTCTAGGTCACACGATGACTGTATATTTTCACCTCAGATTTCTAAATGCAATGAAGGTAAAAAATAATAATTATAATATTCTAATCTCCCCTGAATAACGTCATAGTTATCCCCCATACCATCTAAAGACTGCAAAAGTAAACATTAAATATAGAAGCCAAAAAGCCATGAAATATTGCTTTAAAGAATTGGGGGCTTGGGCGAGAAAGCTGTGAAGGCTACTGTCTCACCTGTTTATTTTAATACTTGATACATTTAGACTGTTTATTTTAATACTTGATACATTTAGATTATTTATTTTAATACTTGATACATTTAGACTGTTTATTTTAATACTTGATACATTTAGATTGTTTATTTTAATACTTGATACATTTAGATTGTTTATTTTAATACTTGATACATTTAGATTGTTTATTTTAATACTTGATACATTTAGATTGTTTATTTTAATACTTGATACATTTAGATAAGTGTGTATATAACGGGACACCTTTGATGAATACAGTGGCGTAGCTAGAGTAAACGTCACCCGGGGCGGTCCGTGCAAATGTCACCCCAGTGATCCCACACGACCCTTTGCTGAATGGTTAGGTGCAGCCCCGTAGCGTGAAAATTATACAGCTGGGGCCTGGCATTCTACAGCAGGGGCCAGGCGATAGCAGAGGGGGCCAGGTAATACATTTAACTAAGTAGAGCAAATAAGCAGAGGGGGCCTGACAAAACGCAGGCCCCCCCCGCACGCTACGGGCCTGGTTAGGTGTAGCTAAATTTTCATACAACATACTTTAACTCTAGGATCTACTTTACTCTACTGACCGGTCCGTTACTGCTTACATGTATGATCCAAGACAAAATCCGAATCCAATATCACAAAACACAAATCCAAACATTTTTAAAACGCAGCTGTTCACTTTCAGAACATCTAAATGCAAATTGAAAAACACGGAATGCACAGCCCAAAAGAATGTCTGAATGTCCTTCGACACTATAGTCCTAGAAGGAATGTCTTCTTGTTTTTATTGTGGCAAACAGGTCAATGACATCGTCAAAATATATGTTTTGTCAGCTCATTTTCAATGGACAGAACAGCCAGATCCGACAATCTCGACTGGCTCATGGTTGACTGCAGGTAATTTTTTTTATAAGTTTCAGTTTGGAGAAACTTCTTTCACACAATGCCACAGAAACACATATTGTAAGAATCTAAGAGTCAGCGTAAGATATGGCAATGATTCAACATAGTCCCACTTGATGATAAACCGTAGGAATTGCAGTACAGTCCAGTGCTTGGCTTCCTCCAAGTTTATTTCGGCTTCTTGTAGGTGTCGCCTTAATCGTGGAATTTCTAGACAAAGGTCTTTTTCAAACAGCTCATACATGGCTGTGAGCTTGGTAACAGACAATTGTATTTCTTCGTCGTTGGCACAAATAATATGGTGTGGCTGAACGGCAGAAAAAGTACAGCAAAATGTCATTTACTGCCTTTCCTTTATAAGTAGGTTTTCAAAAATTTTTAATCAGAAAAAGAAACTTGTTATCACATATGAAGATTTTTTTTTATTTATGTTTTTTTTCTGCTTTTTAGTCCATTAGCAAAAGGAGATTTTTTAAAAGTTCCTTTATTTATATTTTACTTTCTGTTTTTTAGTCCTATAAATTTGACGAAAATTTCACAAATGTCCATTGTAGTTTGTAAATGGCATGGTAAACAACTGTTTTGTCAAATGTACATCCTTGCATCTTGCGGAGTGCGGACTGTACATGCCCAGCATACTATCAATGGAAGCTGTCATCTTTCGACAGCTTCCATTGATATAATGATATTATGCTGTCGTCGACGTTCTTTCATATAATTTGACAAAGCCGTAACCGTCATTTATTAAGAACATTGTTCGAAATAAATTATAAAATGTTAGAAATAAATTATAATAAAAAATTTAAAATATATTAGAAAAATGACTTGCCAAAAGAGCTGTACTCGCTCAGACAATATTTTCGACGGTTGATAGATTCAAATTCGAAATATGTGACGTCATCGTAACGGTCACATTTCCTGTGTTGGTTGGGTTTTTATCACAATTCTATTTTCAGACTATTTTCGCACCTTAGCCTGGCTGAAAAATTTTGTTGGAGGTGGCATAGTGTCACCCTCTATATGCTGTCACCCGGGGCGGTCCGCCCCCCTCGCCCCTCCTTAGCTACGCCACTGGATGAATACAATTACTAAATACATCTTTTAAATATGGACCCTGCCTTTCTGGCGCGTGCACAAGGCAGTTACTGAAGAAGCAGAGCAGAGGCGTACTTAGGGTGGGGGAGGGGGTCCAAATTCGAAAGTCTCCCCAAGGCCCCCAGATTGAGGGGGGCCCCACCCGAAAAAATATTTTTTACATTAAATATTAATTACATTATCTCATGTCACAGTGTCGAATGTC
Organism: Bulinus truncatus; assembly: GCA_021962125.1. NCBI lineage: Eukaryota > Metazoa > Mollusca > Gastropoda > Planorbidae > Bulinus > Bulinus truncatus. The sequence continues at coordinate 306,784 of JAGDYQ010000338.1, forward strand.
AAAATGCAGGGGTCCCAAAAGAGGCCAAGCCACCCCCGGGCCCCCAAATCCCTAGGTTCATACACTGAAGCAGCGTCGGATTTAGTCTTGATAAGGCCCTAAACTAGTTGATATATGGGGCCCTTTATAAGTCCAGAAATTATATGTCAGTGCCAAATTTAAAGTATGTATGACAATCGCTCACTCGGACAGTATTTGGGGGAGAGGGCCCAAAAATTGGGGGCCCTAAGCTATAACTTTGTAGCTTATACGTAAATCCTGCACTGCAAAGAAGACCTACACCCAGACACATCCCGTGGTTGTATCTTTGATAAAAAGACTTACTGAATACCATCATACTGTTTAAAAACTTGTGTGTAAGTTTTCAAAAAACACAAACATTTAATGTATACATTTTTCTTAACTACAAGAGTAAAACTCTGCATGCACGTTGTTAAAAATGTGATCAAAAAATTATGAGCGAGTCATTTAACGTATTAGGCTTTCAATGAACAATGTTATGGACGACAACAGTTTACCGAGTATCAGAGGCGGACCTACGTTAATTGGTGCCCCAGACGCGGAATAAAATATTGAGCCCTTCAGAGCATGGTTTAAAGTTCGTCTCTGTGCGGCCCCCTCATCAGTCGGGGCCCCCGGTTTGTCCTCTTAAATCCACCTCTGGAAGAGTAGAACGCATTCTTTTTAAAATGTTCAATCGCACATCGGCCATATATCTGTTTGAAACATGTGAGCGTTTAAAAAAGGTTCATAATATTAGGCCAAACAGGCAAGAAAACAAAACATTTGGCGAAACAGGCAAGTAAAACATAACATTTGGCGAAACAGGCAAGTAAAACATAACATTTGGCGAAACAGGCAAGTAAAACATAACATTTGAATATAACATTTGGCGAAACAGGTAAGTAAAAAATAACATTTGGCGAACCAGGTAAGTAAAACATAACATTCGAACATAACAGTTGGCGAAACAGGTAAGTAATACATAACATTTGGCGAAACAGGCAAGTAATACACAACATACTCATCGATCGGTCATTCTCAAATATCTGCCATGTTACTTGTAAGAATGAAGGGGAATAGCAAATAGATGAAAATGTTAACCGAAAGGGGGGAAAAAGCACATACTAAAAATGTCAACACTTTAAAAGAAAAAAGTTAACAGAAAAATAAAAGGGAGGGGAGGGGTAAAATGTCCCCATGATTTGCCGGGTCAGTGTTGTAAGAACAGTACACAAAGTGGACATTAGGCCAAAAGGTCAAGCAGGCATTACGATGGCAATCAAAGTAACGACAGCCTTTCTGCACGCACGCTGAACTAGGTCGGTGTCAAATGTCGACCAACACGGTACCCTTGAAAGTACACAGCCCCACCCAGTACCCAGCAACCCGTAAAGTACACAGAATAACTGTCCCCCTTTTAATGTTAGGGTCCTTAATAACACTTGATGCGTCAGCCTTTATGTTATCATTCCTATAGAGCAGTTGACCACTAGCCGTGTCAAACGCATGACGTAGCTCTCTGACCAGTTCAGAGGTTCCACTGAATACAATCATACAAGCGCACCCCCCCCCCCGGCAATTCTAGTCTCCGCAGGGTAAATCTGTCAACTTAGCATTTTTGTTTTGCTTTGCTTTTACAGGTGACAAACTGGCACAAGGCTGATTATAATTTTTCGCTTTCAACACAGTGAAGAAAAAAAAAAGAACCAGCTATTTAAATTACATGAAATAATAAAAATAAAATGTTGTACAACTTGGTTTCATAACAGATGTTAAGAATTGCCGGTTGACAATGATATCTCCAATGACGTCCTTGACTCTGTTGTACTAAGGCACTAATAAAATTATGGGCTTTGGAAAATTTTTCCTGCATTTATGCTAAATATGATGAATTTGTAAATAGAGAAATAGAGCTGAATACAACCGCAGATGAATTAGTATTTAGTAGGTTACTTATAAGGAATTAGTATTTAGTAGGCTACATATAAAGAATTAGTATTTACTATTTAGTATGCTACTTATAAGGAATTAGTATGTAGTAGGCTACTTATAAGGAATTAGTATTTAGTATGCTACTTATAAGGAATTAGTATTTAGTAGGCTACTCATAAGGAATTAGTATTTAGTAGGCTACTTATAAGGAATTAGTATTTAGTATGCTACTTATAAGGAATTAGTATTTAGTAGGCTACTTATAAGGAATTAGTATTTAGTATGCTACTTATAAGGAATTAGTATTTAGTAGGCTACTCATAAGGAATTAGTATTTAGTAAGCTACTTATAAGGAATTAGTATTTAGTATGCTACTTATAAGGAATTAGTATTTAGTAGGCTACTTATAAGGAATTAGTATTTAGTAGGCTACTTATAAGGAATTAGTATTTAGTGGCTACTTATAAGGAATTAGTATTTAGTAGGTTACATATAAGGAATTAGTATTTAGTAGGTTACATATAAGGAATTATTATTTAGTAGGCTACATATAAGACCAACAATGGTAAGGCTTTTCACTTTGCAACGGTCATTTTTGTTTTTCTTTAACAAAATAAAAAAAAAAAGGTTTGAGGAATTGTCTCTAAATTTGAATTAATGCAATAGCCACCGAGGGACAGTGTTGTGATACTTAACATTTATTTGCAGAGTTCAAGATGCCCCAAAAAAATGCGTGTACTACTTTATGCTAAATTTTTGTTTTATGCTATTTTGTTCCGAATTTTTTTTTTTTGGGAAACACTGAGGCTGCTCAATAAAACAATTAGAATTTCTTAATTGAACTGAATTAACGCTAAGAGAAACCTTTATAACACGGATGTGCTGGCCCTTAAAGCCCCATGACGAACAGTGCTAAAATAAAGGCCCGAAAGTGTAGCCAGTTTGTTTCATTTGTTTTTTCTGCTTGTTTTTAAAGTTTAAGAATTTATTTCAGTTAAATGTCAAAAGTTCATACATAGTCGCAATCAAGAGCAATTATTATTTAAACTTAATTGTTCAACTTTATTTAGGAATTTTTTTTTCCCTAACTGAATAATCCCTGTAGAATGCTCATTGCGTCCACCAAATCCATGCTTCATCATAACGATATGTACAAACATGTATGTCAACACGACATGTTTAAGTGAGTATGTCTGCACAAGACTGTATTGATATGTACAAACATATATGTCAACACGACATGTTTAAGTGTGTATTTGTACACAGGACTCAGGACTGTATTGATATGTACAAACATATATGTCAACACGACATGTTTAAGTGTGTTTTTGTACACCAGCCTGTATGGGCCATTCAGCGACTCAATGTCTGTGTTTGTGGTCATTTACTTTGTTACAAACTTGGTAAATACACGCCTGGTAATTATCAAAGAAAGAGACTTAAAGCTAAGTTCTTGTTCTATTTGCACATGGATGGTAATAACAGGATATAGGTCACGTGGTCCAGACTCCCCCCAACCAACCACCAGGGGCGCCGAGAACCAACAAGGGCCCCAGGGCAGGACATCATTGAGGACCCCTTAATAAACAATGCGTCGTGAAAAATTAACATGGTAGGGGCGGCCGGGCCCCCATACAGATGCGGGCCCCTTGGCAATGATCCCCCGACCCCCTCCCCTCGGCGTGCCTGCCAACCACACACACAATACAGTGACGCAATATTTGAGTAGTTTGAGTCTTGTCGTTAACAATATTTAATTGATGACCCAGTCTAAAATGGAACTTCAGGAGTCTATCAGCATTGTTAACTTAAAATAAAAAACAATGTTTTCTCCTCACCCCCCCCCCCTATCCCCGTATTGTCCATGACTACTGGCCCGATTCGGGCGCCTCTAAGTTCCGTGTAGCCTGTCTTTGGGTTTACAAACATGTTTAATAGTACGATACCGATAATCGATCAGTTTAAAAAATCGATAGTTTTATTTTAAAACTAAAAAGCCATATTCAATCACAATGTATACAAGTTGAAACATTTCACGTTAGTAGTTATGAAGTATGAAGCCAAGTGAAGCTTTATTTTATCATTATTGACCACTATTTACCTTTTGTTAACACAGATGTATGATTTTTTAAAAATAGGTTTACTTTAACAATATTAAATTGTATGAATTGACTCAAATCATAGCCAATATATATATATATATTTACTCAAAATACCAACAATTCGATCCATTCATCTTGTGGGGGGGGGGGGTCAATAAATCTGTTGCGCACAATTTTTTTTTTGGTGTGTAAAGGACAAAAAAAAATGACGACTCGTTTTGGATGGAGATTTGTTTGTCTGAATTCACGTACATTTTAGTAAAATAAAATAAATATAAACCATGAAAAGTAAAACAAGACAAGACTTACTTTCCTAGTGAACCCGCGAGGATCTAACAACCCAGACACGATCCAAACTAGACTGTCAACCTTACACTAGACTGTCAACACTGTCAACCTTACACTAGACTGTCAACACTGTCAACCTTACACTAGACTGTCAACACTGTCAACCTTACACTAGACTGTCAACACTGTCAACCTTACACTAGACTGTCAACACTGTCAACCTTACACTTTACACACGGGGGGGGGGGGGGAGTTTCCTATCCTTAATAACAAAACAAACTCCAACACCCCCATCCCCACCTTTCCGTATCGACAGTTGTGTGAAAGGTGAATGTCAAGGCCGTGCAGTGATCACGAGTGCTCCATCCACGGATATAAGCCGTTGGGGTCGCTCGGAGCGGACTCCACCTTAACCAGCTCTGTGATTTTTTTTTTTTTAAAAGTCAAGCGTGGATAATGAAGGGAAAAGTTTGGTGCAGGCATGCGTGACGTACACACGTGTGGGGGTGGGGTCGGGTGGAGAATATGGAAAGTCTATTTTTGAAATGTTCAATAACAACCAAATCCTTCTATTGGATGTCTACATTAAGATCCGGGATTTTAATTTTGAGTGTGATTTTTTACCCCCCCCCCCCGCCCCCAGCATTGAATGTGTTGTGTACACACAATAGAAGTATTTGAAATAGTAATATGCGTACAAATAACGAAGCGGATTAAACCTGATTAGCTTAATCCACACTGTCGGTTAGGCTGCCATGGCTCTAAATGTTTCACACATTAAAATAAATTAAGTAAAGTCCATTTGGGGGCCATCGGGGAAGAAGAAATGTTGTCAGTTGTTTTTTTTTTTGTAGCTACGGGATAATAAAGATTTGTTTTACTAGCATTACGCCCAAAAGCTTCATATAGTTATACAGGACGCTTTTTAAACCATATTAATATAGCCGAAGATGTGTGTATAATTCGTTATTTTCGCTCATATTTGTCGCAGTTTTCCACGAACTGTATAAATGATCAAACCTTTATATTAATGACTTGTTGCACCAGCCACGCGTTGCGATGGCTAAGGCCTACTTTAAATTTATACGCAAATTATTTTAAATAATATTATTTGCACTCTCAACACGAATACAAAAAAGAATAATCAATTTTACGATACCGTTTGATTAATGAAAAATAAAATACTGACGAAATGTTAGTTGGCACCACAGATTAGATGGTTCCCACAAGCCCACCCAGCTTGAAATAAGTACCTGACTTTAAGTTGGGGAAGTAAAGGCGGCTGGGCGTTGTGCTAACCACACAATCATGGGCGTCGCTAGGAATTTTTCCAGGGGGGGGGGGCAAAAATTTTCCGGGGGGGGGGCAAATAACAACTTTATGACATTTTTAGATGCCAAACATTGTCCCCGTTTTGTCTGTCTGTCTGTCCGTCCGTCATCACCCTAGATCTCAACAACCATAAGTCCTAGACCCATGATGTATATATCATTTTGTAGGTCTTGGTTTGCCAAGAAATGACTTTTTTCCATTTCGCGATCTGACCTCTGAGGGCCGTAAAAGGGGGCTTAGTACCGTTTTTTGCTATATAAGCTATATTAATAAAGAGCGCCTATATCTCAACAACCATAAGTCCTGGACCCATGATGTATATATCATTTTGTAGGTCTTGGCCTGCCAAGTGTACATCAAAAGTTTATTTCGCGATAGGACCTCTGAGGGCTGGGCTTCAGGGCTCCTAAGGGGCTTATATATTATATATACACCCTGTACGTTCAATAATTCATTCATTTGGTGCGAAATACTGCAGCACGTAGTTTCACCAAGATTTATTAAGAAACTCATCAAATGAAATAGTAAGCTTGTGTTCTGAGTTTAATTGAAAGTATCAGAGCTATGCAACAATTGACGGAGTTTTCGGACGTTTAAATGACTATAATTTCGAATGTTTTCAATTATGAGTCCTATTTCAGTAACCACAAACCACTTGTAGTTAAATTTAAGAGACAATAATTTTTTTTCAAATATAAAGAAACGTCTTTATAATTTTTTTTTACAGATATATGCATTACACAATTGAATTTATAAACATTTCCAAAATTTACAATTATTTACTGAAAGCTAACAAACGTACTGATACATAACACGAAAATGCGCTAACACGTCCTGTGTCCAGAATGGAACAGGCTTAATTGCTTGTTTTTAAATGTGGGGGGGGGGGGGAGCAAATGACCCCCTCTTATATGACATTTTTTCAAAATGTAGGGGGGGGGGAGAATGCCCCATTGCCCCCCCCCCATGAATACGCCCATGCACACAATCCCTTTATATTCCGAGGTTATAGAAACATATGAATTCTACACTTCGTCTGCCCCAATGAGAACTTAAGTTTACTTAATAATAATAATTTCTCCAATGTAACCAAAGTTATATAACACAAAGTAAATGACTAAAACAAATAAAACAAAAAAAAACCTTATCAATATTTCGAGTATACAGAGTTGTAAACACCTTGGTAGTCTTATACGCTTGCTTGAAACATTCTTTTTTACGGTTTTTAAAAAAAATCGATTGATTATTTAAAAAATAAATAGAGAAAAAATACACTAAGAGAAAAAAAAAGGGTGATTTTTGGTTACAATATTGTTTATCAACAGATGTGTTAGGAAAATAATTTCTTTCAAAACATGTTTGTTTAAATGTCTGTTACTGAACACAAAAGTGCAGTGCACTCTTAACAGTGCAATGCGTTCATCCCAATGCCGTCCATGCTAGTGCGGGTTAGATTGTCTTTCTCTCTCTCTCTTTTTTTAAATAGATTCTACTTCTATAAATGAGGTGCTATTCATACATGCAGTGATCTTTTTAACACAGAGGGAAATGGGGGGTAGTGTAGTTTGAGATTTGACCCTGTGACCTTTGAGTCATTGGCTAACAACTTAAGAGATCCCGTTCAGGGACCCCCTTTAAGTCCCGAGCGCCCTAGCGTCCCGCCTACTCTCTCCCTAAAACGACGCCACTGATCATAGCAGAGATCATATTCTGACAAGATCCCAACAGCCCCGTAGCGTGAAAATTCTACAGGAGGGGCCAGGCATTCTACAGCAGGGGACAGGTAATAGCAGGGGGGGCCAGGTAATACATTTTATTAAGTAGAATAAATAAGCAGTGGGGCAGACAAAACGCAGGAGGGGCCCGGCCACCTGGCCCCCGCACGCTACGGGCCTGGATGCCAAACATTCATGAGTGAGTAATGAGTCAGACTTTACTGAAAACATCTACGTCACACGTTTGATTCTTTATGCTAGATAAATTATACAAATAACAGACTGTTGCTATTTTGCACTCAATTCTACTTTTTAATTTTCTCATTATGACTTGACTAATAAAAAAGTTTCATTAGTCTTTAAACTATTGAAATAGTAACAATCAGTTAATTTAGAAAAAAAATTGTTAACTTGTTTTCATTTATATAGAGCTTAAATTATGTTAAAACAAACTGACCCACAATACGAATCAATCATTTCTATTTATAGCTATTGACGAAAACGGAAGTAAATATTGAAACACGACTCCAATGTAAATACTTTAATTAGTTCTAGACACTCTAAAAATAGATTAAAAAAACACACTTTTCATTGTATATAACTCCAAAAACTAATATGACTAAATTATATAAAATGATTATAATGGACTAATGTGATGAATAAATTAGCATAATTTATGGTAATAAAGTAGGTCAGAGGTCTTAGCGAATCGACACTCCGACAAAAAAATGTCACTGTAGTCTTTATCTGATACCTACTATGGGATAAACATATAAATTTGAATGTTTTGTTTTTCAGATTTATTGTCACCGACCAGGTCACGTGAAATTGATTAAAAGACAACAACAGCCAATAAAAGAAAAACTTGTGTAAAGACAGGCGGACGACAATCTCCGACTGAAAAACCCCGTCATAAAGTTCTCTAATCCTGAAACACTTTCCTACATCCGCGGTCCCCAACCAGTGGTACGCGTGCCCCAAGGGCTACGGGAAAGGTTATGCAAGGGTACGCAGCGAAATAAAATTTTCGTTATTAGAACAACCAAGAGTCTGAAGAAGGTAGCGACTCCTCACTAACTCACGTGTCCAAGTCTCCCGTAGCATGCGGGAGGGGGGGTCGATGGGGGCCCTGCGTTTTGTCTGGCCCCCTCTGCTTATTTGTTCTACTTAGTAGAATGTATTACCTGCCCCCCTGCTATTGCCTGGCCCCTGCTGTAGAATGCCTGGCCCCTCCTGTTGAATTTTCACGCTACGGGGCTGGTCCAAGTGTCGCAAAAAAAAATGTAAGAAGGCCTATGTTTCAGTTAGAAAATAAGTACATTTATTCGCGCACTTAAAGTTATCATCGACGCAACTGTGTTAATAACTTGTTCTTTGGCTATCAGGGACAAGAGCAGAAATAAAAAAAAAACAACAACAACAGAGGACACGTGATTTGTTAGATATTTACATCTATTAGCATGCCGAAAGACTAACTATTAAAAAATAGTAATTGAAATAAAGATAAATATGAAGATAGATGCCCTATGCTCTGCAATGAGTTCAAGGAATTAAGCCAGTCAATAGGTAGATATAAATTTATAACTACTAGCTGTACCCTGCGAAACCTTTGCATAGAGTTATATCTCCTTAGGCTTGTTCGGTAGGGTAGGTTATTTTTGGTTTCGGGCAAATCCGATTTTTTCACGAATATACTTTAAAGTGGAATACTGTTGTATTAATTCTTTACTTTCGATTTAACGCAGAGCCCACATCGCTATTATATATAATTGGCAGGCAAACAGATATAGAGAAAGATAGATAATAGATTGACAAACAGCCAAACAGGTAGATTCTGGTAGATAGATTTACAAACGAAAACATGGATTATGAACAAAAAGAAATTCAACACTAGAAAAAATATAAACCTTTCATTTTATTTTTCATGTGTCGTAGAATGGTTGGCATTCAATTAAAAACATGACAAACCTCAGGTGAGAATATTCACTCCTCCTCCCAACCCCCACCCCCTTCCATTCCTTTCTTATTCTGATGACCTAGGTCATTGCTACCCGATAAAGTCTGGTGTCATGAAGTCAGTGGCACTTGATACGGGTTCGTCACACTCGGCAAGGCCCGATATCTCCACTGTAAGCATTTCTCCTAGCCACAAGAATTTATTATATCTTGTCGTCTCGAGTTCCAGGTGCGTGCACGCACGCACACACACACACACAAACACACACACAAACACACATACATATGTTACATATCTTGTTTCATTTTCTTTAATACCCAGCATTGTTAGTTTTGATAAGAAAACAAAAGTCCATTTCATGCCCTGGTTATATCAGGGGTGACCATGTGTGAGGTCCGATGAGAGCCACATTTAGGGCTTTAGTTTTATATAATAAACAATAAGGAGCAACAATATTCTCATTTTAATATCCATCAATGAATACAATTTATGAAATAATCGAGATAAAAGTGATTCAGTGGAGCCGCAGTAAATTGAAAGAAGAGCCGCATGTGGCTCTAAGAGCAGTACTTGGCCGTCATTAGCCTGTACAGTTTGGCAAATTTATTTGTCAGTTAATTTAATTACAATTTACCCTTGATAAATATGAATATAAAACATGTTGCATAATATTAAATATCTTCGAAACTAACAGTATGGCCTCTTACCACTTTAATTATATATTTTATAAAGAAGCGCACCGTTATTTAAAATGTCATCTACCCTTGTCTAAAAAAAGTCGCCATTTTTGTTATTGGTTTTGTATAAGTGTAGCATCTTATAATGATATACAGTAGCAGTTGTATTTAGAATAAACAATTGTGACATTTGGTGTAGTTAAAATATAAACTTTCAAACACCTTTGTCTAATTGAATTAATATACCATATTATAAACTGAATGATACATCGCTACTAAAAGATATCGGTATGGCCGTAGGAAAACTAAAATACATTTGTTCCAGTGACTTAGAAGATGGAGTATAAGGAGATGCTCGATAAACAATGCCCCAGTTATGTGAAGTTTTAGCTTAACATACTAAATAAATAACATAATAATCAGTAACAAGAAAAAAATAATGCCGAGACTTTTAGCACATTCACAGCTCGCATTATGGTTGGTAGAATGGTTGGCAGAATGGTTGGTAGAATGGTTGGTAGAATGGTTGGTAGAATGGTTGGTAGAATGGTTGGCTGAATGGTTGGTAGAATGGTTGGTAGAATGGTTGGCTGAAGTGTTGGTAGAATGGTTGGTAGAATGGTTGGTAGAATAATTGCAGTCTGTACAAGTCTTACCAATACGGTTGGCAGAATGATTGGTAGAATGGTTGGTAGAATGATTGGTAGAATAATTGCAATCTGTACAAGTCTTACCAATACGGTTGGCAGAATGGTTGGCAGAATGATTGGTAAAATGGTTGGCTGAATGGTTGGCTGGATGGTTGGTAGAATGGTTGGTAGAATGGTTGCAGTCTGTACAAGTCTTACCATTACGGTTGGCAGAATGGTTGGCAGAATGGTTGCAGTCTGAACAACTCTTACGTCAGCAAAATTATACTACAACAACATGAGCCTATTTTAAATGTATGCTTTACGCTATCTTAGCATGACGTCAGAGGGATCACAAATGAGGTGGCAAGACATTTCGACCCCGGAGGTTCGCCCCATGTTGGTTCGACCCACGGGTTTCTCGATTACGGACAGTTCGACAATGTCCGCTGGCTTTGACACTGAAGCTAATAATTCTGACCCTTTTCTGCTGTTAACCAAAAGGTCAGTTATATTAATGCATCCAGATCCGTTCTTATGGACAGTCAAACTAGATGACTGCCCGGGATCCTTAGGTTAGTGCCCAAAAAGGTCCTTGTTTTGTAGGGATCTATTCAAAATGGGATGCTTTTTTTTTTAATCACTTTCTCTTAGTTTTTTTTTTAGTCATTTTTTTTTTAAATTGCATTATTAAAAATAAAATCTGTATATTATATTTAGCGTTAATAGTAATAGTTGTTATTGTAAAAAAAAAATATTAGAAGATGGGCCTCGCAAGCATCCGTTAAATTGGGCCCCGCCATTCGTAAGGTCGGCCCTGTGCACAGACAGACTACAATAATATAAATGTAAATAAAAAAATGTATTTAATTTTATATTCAGATTAACATTTTATTTTGCCGCAAAACACACACTTTGAGAGCCACTGGTCTATACAGTTAGTATTTTGGTTTGGTTTGTTAGTAAACAGACAAGTACAAACCACACACATTGAGCCGCCACACCACGAGGCCCTCTCGTGTTCGCTTCATACGTCATCACGTGTCGATTTGTCGTGCGTGTTTCTCACCACTTTGTGATCGTATCACATCTCCACATGACAATGACGTCATTAACACGACATTGAGTATTGATCGACAAGTGCCTTCTAGTGAACGTGTTCCGAACGTTTAACGTGTCAGATGTCCTATTTATCTCAATTAATATCAATATGCGTAGCCTGATCTACACGCTATTATTATTATTATGGGTAGTTCTATTATTGTAATCTACTGATAGTCCCATATTCTATAAATAGAATCAACATATAAAAACAACATTAATTAATGCAATGAAAGTTTTTAAATGTAGTGTAAAACGAATAATTCACTTCATGCGTAACGCTTCCTCCCCTGAATTTTGCCCCCCCCCCCACGTCACCCAGCATAGACATAATATATAGTAAATTATATCGACGGCTCCCAAAGCGAGTTCCAACGCAGATTATACCTTCAATAAAATTTGAAGGGACATACTTCCCTTTCTGGACGACACAAAATGTTGATCAGTTACTATGATCATGGCCGTCTTATGAGTCTATCCTACATGGGAACTGTGCCTATGACCTACGAGTCTACTGGGTAAAGCGAAAGTCTAAAAAAAAAAGTGATTCCGCATACCAATAACCGGCTTATTGTCTAGCGCCCCCCCCCATCCACCCCTATAGACAGATAGATACAAAAGTACTTGGGGTTCGTTCTACGACGTTCTGTAAGACGGTCCTGACACTAGGCACTGTGACCTCTGTCTTAACGAGCCCTGATTACGCCCATAGAAGTATACAGTAGCCTACAGTCCACAACAGTGCACGTGTTTTCCTACCACTTATAATACCCGACCCACGCTACCAATAAATGGCCTCGCATTACATCAACACTATGAAATACGTTAGAATAGAAAATTATTTCCCATGAACACCGAATCTCTCTCTCTCTCTCTCTCTCTCTCTCACCAGCACCCCCTCTCTCTCTCTCTCTCTCAGAACACATACATGAATTACAATGATCTGGTTTTCTCCGTGTTGACCCCGTTATATCTTAAAGTAGGTCAAGCCATCAGCTGACGAAGTGGGAGTAAAGTCAGGATGACCTAATTCTATTACAGTGCAAGATTTACTGCGCTTGAATATCTACACATTATTTAAAATCATAACAAGTGTTACAAAAGTAACAACAAAGAAAACAACATTTTTTTTACTGATACATTAAATTTCATCTTGTGTACTTTTTTTTTTGATAATAAGGAAAAAATCAAACTTATCGGAGGTTTTACTCACAAAAAAAGTATCTTACAAAAGTATCTTACAAAATAATTTATGCCAAATGTTGATAGATTGATACAGGCTGTTTGAGCCCCCCCACAGCCCCGTAACGGGAAAATTTTACAGGAGGGGCCAGGCATTCTACAGCAGGAGCCAGGCAATAGCAGTAGGGGGGGGCAGGTAATACATTTTACTAAGTAGAAAAAATAAGCAGTGGGGGGGCAGACAAATCGCAGGGGGGGGCCGCCCCCCCTGGCCCCCCCCCCCCCGCACGCTACGGACCTGTCCCCCATGGTAACAGTACGAAATATTTGTAAAACTAGAACTCAGGGTAGACTAGAAGGAGCACGCACGACATCATTGAGAGGTCATCATACGATGACTGCCACTCTGTCAGGTAGAACTGGAATAGCATAACATTGACGGCTACAGAGGTAGCA